>SAUG01000065.1:0-26140 GCA_011316305.1 Rusavskia elegans
CCCCTTCTAAGGTATCTATAGACTCCCAAAGCAATCAACCACCTCCTGTATATCCCATCACCCTCATCACCCTCATCACCCTCACTCTCACCAACAAACCCAGCACCAATTCCACCATCAACCCCACCCCAATGTACACCATATATAGCCCACCGTCATCCATCCCCAGAGATCCCTACCTAACCTTAACAGTCGCAGGCAATACCGCCGGGCAGCTTATATATTCAACGCAGGTATCGTTCTTTAAGCTTTCTCCCGTCGTGTTTACGTCGTCTTTGTGTTTGAACGCTCTGCATTTATCCTAGACGCGGCTGGGTGTCGACGCAACAGTAGACTGCAACACGGTGCGTGGCGGAGATTAGGGTATTGGTGAGTGGTCGGTAGTTTTGATGGGGTAGTTTAGGGGTTGATTTGCAGGAAGTGGGTGGGGATGGTGGTGGTTGTGGCAAGGTAGTGAGGGAATGTTACGAGGGTGGTGGGTAAGATTAGAATGGGGATGGATTTGGTTTGGTATGGAGTCCTGATTGTCAGAGGGTTGAGGTGGAAGGAGAGATAGAAGTGTAAGGAAGGAGGAGCAGAAAGAATTCGGTCAGCGAGGGGTCCATGCACCAAGAGCGGTATCGTCCATAGAAGGAGGTGTATCCATGCCTGACGAGTGTCCATGCATGGTATGCAAGAAGAACCCAGGGTCAGTGTTGGTTGTCGTGTTGGAGAAGCATACTTGCCAGCTCGTGAGACCCTCGGCAGCAGTTGCGGACATGTGGACACATATCTTGTCGTGTTGAGTGATTTGGCACCTTTAGTATATGTGCAATTCTTTGTTGCTTTAGCATAGGTGTAGCAAGAGCGCTCTAAGAAGATGTCGTATCGTAAGATATCGATCATGCCCTACCTAATGTCAATGTCTGACCGTGACAGGACTTTACATAGGTGACTGTTACAACATGTATCAGCAACGTTTCTTGTGAACTCTTAGGCCGATATGATGCAATACCAGTTGTATCTGCAGAAGGGTGACGTTCAATAACCCCGTATGTCTTCTCTTGCCGGAGCGTAGATTTTTGAAGATATCACCAGTCGGGGCTAAATAACGGCGCTTATCGCCCCTTTACGAATTGCAGATGTGCCCTATCGATAGAAAGCGATCGTAGCAGGCGAGGATGAGATCGTTGAAGCCTCCTTGTAGTAGTTGCAAAGGTAACATGTACGTCAGAATGGGGCAGACATAGCGCGGTCATTCCGGTGGGGTTTGCCCATGATTTACGACACAGCCTTCCGACGGGTGGTATTGCATGGCTATGGTCAGGACAAGCAGCTTGACACGGTCGGAGCATTCGTAACCCAGCACATCCGACAAGATCTATCACGGTACCAGAACCATTCAAACTCGATATGCCAACCTCTACGGCTTCTTTTCATACGCTCTGACCGCTGCTCACCGTAGCTGTGGATCGCCTCACTAAGGATGTCGACGGTATCTCGCAGTTGGACATCACTATCAAGCACCACTACCGCAGTCCCGTCCTCCCTGTTTCGTTTCGCCTCGACCTTAGCCGATCTCTGGCGGTAGCGGTCGAGCTTTTCATTGAAGTTCTCGCTCCGGGACTCCATGGCGTCGAGTATCTTGTACACGAAATCATATTCCGAAGCTGGCCGATGCGCGATGTTGCTCATAGCACTATAACACCCCCAGCTCGAACCCAATACGGATTCGGTCTGCCATGCTGCTGTCACAGGGTGATCAACAAAATAGAACCATATGTTACCGACGCAGGTCAAATAGCGACGTCTGTGGGGACCCAGGCCGTAGGAGAAGTAATAGTGTCCCCACAGATTAGGAATCAGGAACTTGTTTTTCGACCAGAAGACACCCTTGCTCTCCGCGTATATTTGCCGGCAAGTGCCCACCACGCCGAGTACTGATGCCAGAGGGACCGGCGATTGCTGACGTATACTGACAGACTCTATCAGTGCGCTCGAGGGTGGCTTGCAGTCTTCAAATGTAGTAAAGAATGGTCGAAAGCAAGACAGGGCATTGAGATGCACTAGGATCGGCCATGGTCTGGGCTTTGGTTCCGGTTCGATGTAGTTGCCACGTTCGCGCGCTTGAAAATGTTTCATGTGGTCAGTGTGGAAGTCGACATAATCGATCTGAGGTTTGACACCGTCGAAACACAGCGCGAATTCGAAGACCTTAAGACGGATCTCTGTTGGAAGTTCAAGGAATTTGGGAAAGCGTTGAACTTTGGGGTAGGCTCTGCTTTTGTGGCTGTGGCGAGGTGACATGACTGGTCCAATTGAGAGTGCTAGAAGAGACTCCGATGATAACTTGTACAATAGACGTATTTCCAGATTCATCTGCGCCCGAGTCTTTGTCGGGTACCGCCTTTTGACTATTGTTTCCAGAAGGTAGGAGTCCATGAATTGAGCGATAGAAAGTCATCATCGCTCCCGGTCATGTGATGAGACATATTGCGGTTTTTGTCCATTAAAGTGACATAGGTGTAGGTGGGAAATGTGCTCTGGAACCACCCAGTGGCTTCATTGCAACGTCTTGGCACGTCTTGACTCCCTCCTTTAACAAGGCTAAAGATGAAGCATGCGGCGACTGCTGGTCCCCTCCGGTGTGTGTCTTCTTGTTGCTGATGTCGCTTGGACAGCAATAGTTGTAGACATAATTGGACATGCAGTCAATATAGACATTGGAAGTATCATCATAGTGGCCTTGCGCGATGTGAAGTCCCTCTTGACGAGCTTATGGCTCTCGACATGCTCTCACCATGTCTTCTTCCATTCGACTCTCCGTTCATCTATCAAAACGCAACAGCTCATCCAAAACAGCTCCACAGATATCATCATCCTCCAATTCCCTGAACCTCTGTTCTTGTCGTAATTGTCTCCTGAAGTCTCTATCACGAAGTCTGTTGAGAAAAGCATTCGTTATCCGCAGGACTCTTTGCGCCGTCAACGACTGGCAGTATATCCTCAACAGCTCAAGGAGCGTGTCAATGTCCGACTCCTCGATCCTTTCCACGCAAAAATTGGCACAGAAGACCAAGCGGTCTTTCCATGCTTGTCCGGAGGTCTCCGTCACCTGCGGAATAAGCCGTAGGTAGTTCTTGAAAGCGGTGACTGCCTGTTCCCTGTTTCTCCATGAGATGCTAGCATCCCTATGAGCATGTTAGTTCGGGACCACCATCTTACACCCCCGCGATGTTCTGAAAGTGCCTCAGACGTTCCAGTACATCATCGCCTATCATGAGCCTGAACAGCTGCTCGCTTCCCATTCGCTGTGACATATTGGAAGAGATCTCAAACGTTTCAAATCGATGGTGTAGGTCATCTGAATGGATCCTGAAAGTGCTTCGAGATATATTGCAGTATTGCAGGTGGCGATGGCCGATGTTGTATCCTGCCAACGCACGTTTGCGTCTCTCACTCTTGGGCTCGATCGATGATCTTGGCTCTCCAACACTTGCCACGACGTTCCTTTGAATGATTGATGTGACGAATGCGCATTACGATGTGTGGAAAGGGATTTGCTTGCCGAAGTGAACGTCTCCACATTCCAAGATCGAATGGACAATATGCAAACGTCTCGTTGGCGGTGTTTGCTGCCCTACCTTGACGTGGCCGTGAAATTCTTTAGCACTAGCCAGTCTCGTACATGTTGTCTTCCATGTCAACAAGTTTTCGCCTGATGGAAGGCAGATGATACTCCGCTTAGAGCGGCCCTGCATGGAGATCATAAAGTTTTCTTTCGATCCTGCTTGGGTTGCAGTCTGCCACTGGGCAGAAGATGTAAGCCTCCAGCAGACTTTAAATACCCACTAAGATCAAGTCAATTGTGGGGGCCACGTTTTGGTGTGGTTTTGAAGGTTCACAGTTATAAGCCCGGATTTCGCTAGTCTCCGCAGCAGATCATTATTACTCAATTCGGAAAAATTACGTCACGGGGTCGACCGTTCGATTCCACCTAAGCACCAAGATCAGTTTTGGCAGATTATGTCGATGTAGGAATCCTGGCATAGGAAGAGCTTGTGTAGCTCCCTTTCGCGTGTTATTCGAATGCCTAGGAACCATGTAATCTCACCTGGATATCTTATATCGTATTTCTTGAACAGCTTGGCCTGGAACTTTTCTATATGTTTAATATTGCCAGCTTCGAAGACAACGGCGATATCGTTAACGAGGAAGAATAGAAGTATATAGAAGAGTTCCAGGCCAAGCTGTTCAAGAAATACGATATAAGATATCCAGGTGAGATTACATGGTTCCTAGGCATTCGAATAACACGCGACCAAGGGAGCTACACAAGCTCTTCCTGGGAAGGTATCCTGCATACACATGCATTTGCGCATACACGGCAACCAATCATCATCATTTCCAGCTTCACACCTCGGCTGTAAAGCTGAGGGGGTGTGTAAACCTCCTCCAGCAGACCTTAAATACACACTAAGGTCATGTCAATTGTGGGGCCCCCGTTTTGGTGTGGTTTTGAGAGCTCACAGAAGATACACTCGACCTTCAGCCAGGTGACCTCAACTTCAACTAAGGCTCGGAAATTTAGCGGACGCCTCGACCGATATATGATTGATAGAGACAGGTACGAATAGTTCCAAACGAAACAAGGGAGTCTTAGAGTATCGGCTGTAGACGCTTGAGATACCAAGTAATCTAGGGTTACCCTAGAGGAAATAAAGAGTGATAAAAACGTAATTTTCTCTATACTATCTATCTAAATTTTATAGCGAAATCCTAAGACTTCTACTATTTATATTTTAACTTCTATAACTTTAATAGCGTATATTTATCTTTTTTAATCCGGTTAAATTAAAGTTATATATATTCTTTATTTTATTTAATATACTTCCTTCCTATAAAATTTATAATTTTACCGCTACCGCTACCGCTACCGCCGCCGAAGCTTTTTAAATTCCTTTTTTTAATTCTACCTTAACTATATAGATAGTATCTAAGCTATCGACAAAATAAATCGATACGATAAAAAAAAAGATAATTAAAAAAGTTAAAATCGCCGAAGAAAAAGCCGTAAAATAGTAAGCCGCTAATAAAAAAGCCGTTAAAAAAACTAAAAAAAAAGGCCGCTAATAATAAAAAAGCTGCTAATATTATTATATTTAAATAAAAGTTAGCTAAAGCTAAAGCCGAGGATATCGCTAAAAAAAAAAGCAGCTAAAAAGAAAAAAAAAGATATTTAAAAAAAAAGTAGTAAAGAAAAAGGCCGCTAAAAAAACCGCTAAAAAGTAGATTTAATAGATAGTAAATCTATTTAGAAATAATTTCTAGGCCGTTTAAAAAGAAGATATTCGCGTTTTTCTACCGGTACTATATATTATAAGCTAGTACGTATACTAGAAGGAAGATACTATTAATAATACTATTATTAAAAACTCCGATATATCTAATAACTTTAGCTTCGATATATTTACTAATAATATTATTAAAAGGATTAGAATTAAAACTTTTATTTCTAATAGTTTCTATTTTATATAGTTATTTATAAGCTTTTATTCGTTAAATAGAATAGGAAATTCCGAAAATTGGTACGAAGATTTAAATAACTAGTTAAAAATTAATAGGATTATTTAGTATTAGATTAATATTAATAGGAGAAAGAATATTAACGTTTATATTAAGTAGAAATATAAGCTTCCGGCTAGTTTTTCCGGCCGTTATATAAGTAAACTAAGCAAGAATACTAGGAAGAAAGACTCTAAAAAAAAATAGAAAACGAAAGATCTCGCGTATCGGTTCTAATTCTAATTTTTTTAATTTAGAAAATAAAGATAAAGACTCTAGTAAATATATATCTATATCTTCCGATACTAATATATTAGTATCTTTTTCCGGGAAGAAGAAAAAAATAATATCTACTACTAAAGAGTAGAGGTTTAATATTACTTATAATAAGTTAATAAAAAGGAAATATAGATAATTTAGTTATAACCTTATTTAAATAAATAGATACGAGCGAATCAGATATCTAGACGAAAATAAATATAGTTACTAGTAACTAAAAGACGAATAAACTTATTATTTTCTAACTTCAGACCAGTTTACTACGTAGAATAAGATAATAAGTCTAGCTATTTAAAGGAAGGAGAAGTACTTATATATTATCTATAATAATCTACCGAAAAAGATCCGGGAACTCTTAATTATCTTATATATAAAGGAAATTAAAGCGTTAAACGTTATAAAAAAAAGTATAAAGAGATAGATAGTCCTACTATTTAATAAACGCCTACTATAATAATTTATTAAAGTTTTATTTAATTACTGTAGTAGAGTATCGTATAGTAGATAAAAGATATAAAAGAACTTGCCTAGATATTTAGATATCGATAGGGAAGTAATAACTTCGAATTTAATCTTCTACCGTAAAAGAAGCTCGTATCTCGTCCTTCTACCGCCGAAAGGAGGCCTAATAGGCTAGAAAATAATAATCCTCTACCGTAAAGTAGTCCTATTTAAGTTAAAGGCGACTAAAAACGTTTAAAACGCGAGTATATCGACTAGTAAATCCAGAATAATCTCTCGGAACGTAAAAAGCTTAAGATAGTACTAGAAAGATTAGATAAAAAAGGCTATAGTCTTAAATAAATACGTCGGTTTAAAGCCGAAAAATAGGAAAAGTTAGATATAAATAAAAAACTCGGTTCGCGTTTTAGTAATAAATTTAAAAAATAGACGGAGTAGCGCTGCCTTTAGAGGAAAATTAGTATAATACTTAATACGGTAACTCTCGCTATTAAAACGGACCTATAAATTAAAAAAGTAAAAAGTTTCTCTGCGGATTTTTAGTAGTAAAAATATTTTCCAGTATCGAAGTAGATTTATATTACGGAATAATAATTCGATATACGTTAGTCTTATATATTAGTTATTTTTATACTTAAATCTTCAGATATAAAGTTCTAAAATATAGTTTTAATAGTTCCAAACTTTTATATTAGAATAGTTTAATATTTAATCGTTATAGTAGTATCGAAAATCGAGATCTCGTTAAGATTTTAAAGGAGGGTATTTAAAATACAGAGTTAGAATACTAAGCCCGCCCGGGTACAATATTATAATATATTTAATAATTTACTACTAACGTAAAAATCGCTCGATTTTTATAATTTTTACATCTATCGAAAGCGTTTAATAAACTCTATAATTAAATTATATAAAGTTTTCTAATTAAATTAATATATAGCTTTTATAAAGTTTTATATAGATTCTAACGCTTTTAGTAGAGTAACTTTTTATAAAGCTCTATAGCCGATCTGCCGCGCCTAATAGTTTAAGCTAGCTAATTAAGCTTTTATAAACCGTATTTAACGGCGCTCGTTTAAAACGGGATGTAACGTTCCTATACGTCAAAGGGCGTTACGTTCGAGTCTAGCTATAGCCGTAGGCGTAGTCCGAACTATTAAATAGTAAAGGAATTCTAGTATAGATTATCGTAACTAATCCCGCGTAGCTATAAAAATATAATTACGATATTATAAAGTATCTTTATTATAGCGGTAATTAAAAATAGAATATTAAAGACGTATTTAATAATTATATTAATAACTAACGAAAGAAACTATTTAATAGAAATAAAAAGTAATATATATAGTAATAGTAGCCGATAGTACCGATAGATAGCCGTCCGCTAAAAGCCTCTATTATAAAGGTCGACTACGGCGGCTATAGGCGGCAATAGATAATTAAGCTCGTTTAACTAATTAATCTTCTAGTACGTTTTTATAGAATCGTAAATATAATATAGTCCCTTTTATATTACTTTTCTAAATCTTTTTAAAATTCTTTAAACTTTCCTAAAATATTTCTTCGATTCTTAAATATTATCTTTATCGGGGAATCTTTTCTATTTAATTAAAAATTCGTTTATCTTTTTCTTTTCTTCTATAATTTTTTTAACTTTATATTTTTCTTTTTTCTAGTAATACTAATCTTTCGCTAATAGTATTCTATTAGATATACCGTCGTTCTTTTAATATTTTAGACTTCGAAAACTTCTATATATAGTCTATCTAACTTTTTATTAGAAAAGATTTTAGTTAAAAGGAATACCTTGTTTCCTTTTTTAATATTATAGTTTTTTCTTAATTTATCTACTCTTTATTTTACTTTTTCTTTAATTTTCTAAATTTTTATTTTAACTTTATCCTAATTTTCTTTTATTTTATTAATAAATACTAATATTGCTAGGTTATTTATTCTATTTATTACTTCCTATTTTAACTTTCTGCCGTATAAAAGTTTATCTAGCGTTATTTTAATATCTTTATTATAGGAAGAAGTAATTACTATTTAGGCAGTCGGTAGGAGTTAAATTTAATCTTTCCTTTATTTTAAATAGTATATTCGTAGATATAATTCTAATATCTAGTTTATTCTTTCCGTTTATCCGTCTATTTATAGATAAAATAATATTAATATTATCTATTCGGTTCCTACTATTTCCGTTAATCTTTTTATAAAATTAGAAATAAAAAGTTTATTCTAATTCGATATAATTTTTTCTACGATATTATTTTTATAAAAAACTATTTTTAATAGTAAAAATACTAATTACTCCGCTATTATTATTATTTTATAAGGTATAAATTTTATATATTTTGTAAATCTATCTATAATTATTACTTTTATATTATATAATATTTATATATAATAATTAACGGATTCCGGAAATCTTATAATAAGATCTATTATAATCTATTAATAAAGCTACTCCGGCGTTTACGTAGAATAAAGTTTACTAATAGATCTTTATTTACTTATTTTAAATATCGAATATTTAGAATAGTTTTTAATATATTCTTTAATATATTTTTTAAATACTAGTATATTAATTTTTTTCTAAATTTTCTTTAGAGTTTTTATTATTTTCTAATATCCCGTTGTCCTAGAATTATATACTTATCTAATAATATTAGTTATTTCTTCTAACGCTTCTATTTTTTCTAGAATTTTTCCGTTTCTCTTTAGTAATAATCTGTTTATTTTTTCTACAGCTTTATAATTTACCCTTCGACTTAAAATATCTACTACCGTATTATCTAAACCTTTAATATATCGTATTTCGAAGTCGTAATAGATAATCTCTTCTAACTATCTTATTTATCTCTAGTTAGATTTTTTATTAATTAAAAATAATAGAAGGTTTTTATAGTTAATATAGATTATTACTTTTTTCGAAGTTCCTATTATATATATTTCTTAATATATAAAATCTATAATAATTACTAATATTTCCTTATCTATTATCGTATAGTTAATTTCTATTAATATAAATTTCCTTAAATAATATTCTAGCGGTTTACTTCTTTATACTATATATAATTGTAAAATTCTATCTAATACGTTTATATATAGTATAATCTATTCTTTTAAATCGAATATATTTAAAATTTCTTTATTTATAAAATTCTATTTAAGATTTTTAAATATTTCGTTTTCTATTCTCGTTTATTAGAATATTTTATCGTTTTATAAAAGATTTATTAAAAGGATAGTTTTTTTTATAAAACTTCCGGTTATATTTTAATAGAATCCTATTACGTCTACGATTCTATAGAAGCACGCTGGAAGATTGGCTAGATAAACGAATCTAATTATCTATAGCCGCCTATAGCCGATATAACCGACCTTTATAATAGGTTTTTTAGCGGACGGCTATCTATCGGTACTATCGGCTATTTTTACTATATATATCGCTCTTTTATTTCTATTAGATAGCTTCTTTCGTTAGTCGTTAATATAATTATTAAATATATTTCTACTATTTTTAATTATTTTTATAATATAGATACTTTATAATATTATAACTATATCTTCGCGGCTATACGAGATTAGTTACGATAATCTATACTAGGATTCTTTTATATTTTAGTAGTTCGGACTACGCCTACGGTTATAGCTAGATTCGAAGGTAATATCTTTTAATATATAGGGACGTTATATTTTAACGATTTACTATATTAGTCTCGTTACCCCGCTTTATGGAATAAAGCGATACTATTAAAATAGCAACGCTAAATATTTATAAAGGAAATAGAAAATCTTTAAAATTTTAGTTTATATAGATAAATATCTACTTTATATTATATATAAACTAGTTTCCGAATAAAGTAGTATTATAGGGCTACCTGGGGGTCCTGGTATCTCCAAGGGTTGGTTAGACTTATTAGTATATCTATAAACGGAGGTATAACGGGTAATTACTTCAAGTTAATATAAAAATAAGTCAGTTTAATTACTAGAGCAGTATATAGCGATAACTGATAAATTAAATACAAGCTATAAAGGCGTCGAGTTCGGGATCTATATAGATAATAAGATCCTTCTTTCCTTAGGTATCTTACTCGCTAAGATAACTAAGATATCCTTCTTTAAATACCTTATTTACTAAGATAACTAAAATATCCTTCCTTAGGTACCTTATTTACTAAGATAACTGAGATACCTTCCTCAGGTACCTTACTCGTTAAGATAATTGAAACAATAATACTAAGTCCTTCCTATCTATCTAGGTATAATAAGGAGTTCCGGTACTGTACTGAGTACTACTACGTTCCCGAAGTCACGCCGCGCGTGCTTATAACAAGTAGTTAAAGATCTATTTATAATAATCTATTTAAAAGGAGCAGTTTTAAATTAGATCTAGTTCTATATAGAAGACTATCTTAGTAACTTCGAAAAATAAAGAGAAGAAAAAATATTTTAAATATTTTATTATTTTAATAACCTAATTATAGCTATTAAGGAAGCCTTTAGAAAAAACGATAAAAATAGGGTAATAGTAAAGAAACTAATAGTTCTAAGATAGTAAAAGTCGGTAGCTATTTATATTATTTAGTGTAGAACGTTAGTTTATAAAATAGACTAGAAGGACTTAGTTTTAAAAGTTTACTTTTTTAAAGGATTTAGTAGTAGAATTAAGGAAGCTATAGTAGTAATCGAAGAACCCGATTTACTAGCGGATCTAATCGAGCTAGTAATAGAAATTAATACTAGATAGTATAAATAATATATTAATAAACAGGCGTTTAGAAAAATAGGACCTATTAAAAAATAGTCTAAAGGAAATCTAATAGAATTTAATACTACTAAAATTAAAAAATCGCGAACTAAAGCTTATTACTTATATAGAAAGATAGGATACCTTAAAAAAAATTACTTAAATAAAAAGATAATAAAAGTAACTAAATACTATTTTAAAATAATAGAAAAATTATTTAAAAAAAAAGCTAGAAAATATATAACTAAAAGTTAGGCAGTTTACTATAATAATAAATACCTTATCTATTTATTAGATAAAAAGAGATCGGGTTAGTACTCTATAGAACTAAAAAGAGTAATAAAGAGATCTATATTAGAATTTAAACTATATAATACGGAAAAATCTTTTATAGCAGCTTTTAAAATTAAAATCGGAAATTATAAAATAATAGCTTTCGTAAATAAAAAAAAAGAATAAAATTATAAAAGGATTATATAATTAAATTAAAGAATATATTTCTAAATATTTCTAGTAAAATAATAGAATTACGGATATCGAAGTTAAAATAAAAAATAAATTTATTAGAATATCTAGTTTTATAATAGTCGAAAGTTTTAGATAGTATATTATTTTAGAGATAGAATAGAAAGAATTAATTTTAGAAATACTAGTATAAGAAAGTACAGTTAAAAAAAAAATAGAATTATAAATAATATATTTTTTTATATATATAAACCTTTTATATATCGAATTAGATATTAGATTAAATACGGATTACGAATAAATTATAGGAATTAATACCTTTTTTAAATAAGAAAAAGAAGTCTAGGAAATAAAGATTTAGAAAAAATACTATTACCTACTAATATAACTGGCTTTTAAATATAATAAAATCTAAGAGATAATTTAAAAACTATAGATAGAAGATATTAAATAAATCTATAGAAGTATTATTAAAGAAATAGAAAAAGTCGAATATAATCTAATATCCGAATTAAGCGAATATCTAAAAAATAGAATACCGGACTCTATACTAAAAATATAACTAAAAGATAAATAGTTTCTAACCTTTTTATTATAAAATAAAATAGTCGCTAAAGAATAAAAATTAGCGGAAATATTAAAAGATCTAGATATAACTTATAATATCGATATATAATTTTAAAGGAATAGAAAAAAAATAAAAGAATTTTTAACTAGATACTCTTTTACGCGCTTATTAAATCTAAAGATTAAAAGAAATTAAAATCTTTTAGAAATTAATTTAGATCGACCGAATTAGAAACCGGAATAGATTTAATAGATACTTTTTATACGGCTAGTATAAAACCTATAGAAGAGTAAAATACGACTAGATTATTAAATTTATTAAAACAAGATAATATATATTATTTCTAAACGATAAAATTACTTTTATATTTATCTAGAATATAATAATAAATAATAAAATACTTTTATTTTCTAAAAAGTCGGCGGAAATCCGATTTCTAAATAAAAATTTTTTTACGAATTTTTTTTTTAGAATCTAAAAAGTATTTAATATAATATTATACTTTAGTATATTTATTAAAAATATTCCTAATATTAGAATAAAGTTTATTTTTTTTTATTTTTAAAACGTTTCCCTATAGATATTAGTAATAGGAAAAAAACTAAATAATTAAACTAATATATAGATAGTATTAAAAATTAAAAGATTATAAGATTTCTAAATACGAATATATTTACTATAAATATTACTATCTACTTTAACTTTATACTTTTTTAAAAGATTATAAAAATAGAGGCTATAAAAAAAAATATAATAATACCCCTCGACTAAATTTAATAAAAAGATTTTAAACGGTTATCTTTTCGAAAATATATAATAAAAATATTAAAGAAAAAAAAACGAAAAAAAGAAAAAAAGTAAGCTTTAAAAAACCCCGTATATAGGAAAGCTAGATAAAAAGCGATATAGAAAAGGTTATATTATATCTATATTTCTATAGAAATACGCTAGAAAATTAGATAGATTAAATAATCTAATTATCTACAGCCGCCTATAGCTAATATAACCGACCTTTATAATAGATTTTTTAACAGACAACTATCTATCGGTACTATCGGCTACTTTTATTATATATATTATATTTATATTCTTATTAGATAGCTTTTTTTATCAGTCGTTAATATAATTATTAAATATATTTCTACTACTGTTAATTACTTCTATAACGTAGATATTTCGTAATATTATAATCGTATCTTCGTAGCTGCGCGGGATTAGTTACGATAATCTATACTAGAATTCCTTTACTATTTAGTAGTTCGGACTACGCCTACGGCTGTAGCTAGGCTCGAACGTAACGTCCTTTGATATACAGGGACGTTATAAATCCTATAAAATCTAAAAAATTTTAAATATTTTTTTTATTTTTAGAAACTAGCTATTTCTTTATTATTTAAAGTTTATTAGCTTCTATAGTAATACTTCTCGATCTAATTACGTATTCTAAAAATATAATCTCTTTTTTAAAAAATTCTGATTTTTCTTTTTTAATTCTAAAATTTTTTTTTTTTAATTTTTATAATATCTTTTAAATATATTAGTAATATTTTTTTTTATTTTAGAAAATATTAATACGTTATCTATATAAAACAAAATAAAAATATCTAAATAATCGTATAATATTTTATTAATTACTTTTTATAGGGTCGCGAAAGCGTTTATTAATCCGAAAAGTATTATTAAATATTTAAATAATCTATATTTCATTCTAAATACCATCTTTTGTTTATTTTCCTTTTTAATCTTTAGTAAGTTAAAAATATCTCTTAAATCGAACTTTATAAACTATTTAACTCTTTCGATTCTACTTTTAAAATCTACTAAAAGAGATAAAAAGTATTTATCCTTTTATATTACCGTATTAAATCGCCTAAAATAAATATAAAATCGAAGGTTTCTATTTTTTTTTTTTAAAATGAATATTACTGGTTATCCTATTTTTAATTTAAAATAGCGTATATATCTTTATTTAAAATTATAGTCGATATACTATCGTAGTACTTTTAATTATTTATTATTTAGTCTATAGATCGGCCTAGCTTTTAAATTTTCGGAGTCCGTAATAATAATTTCGTAATTTCTTTAGATATAAACTAGTAAAGGTAGTTTTCCTTCCGGTTCCTTTAATATATTCTAGAAATCTTTAAATAGTTTTAGAATTTTATCTATAGTAGCTACTTTCTTTTTAGTTTACTATTTCTAAATAAAGATATTATATACCTTTTTTATCTCGGCCAGCCTTTTAAATATACTAAGTAGATAGTTTCCTATCTTTACCCGTATTATTTTCTAAACGATTTCTAGATTCTAAAATATAAACTATAGAATATCTAAATAGATTTCCCTTTATATTTTTAAAATATCGAAAATAATTTTCTTTTTATATCTATTACTTCGTATCTATAGAGATTTAGTTTAATATTCGATTCTAACGAACTCTATTTTATTAATAGTTTCTATAAAATATAGTTCCGTTTTTCTAGTTAAAGAGATATTAAACCTCTTTATATATTCATCCGATATAATATTTCGAGTTACTTTCGAGTTAACTAAAGCCTCTATAGATTATTCGTATAATATTAGTTAAATAAAAATCCGATCTTTATTTATTTTCCGGAATTATTAAAATATAACGTCTTTATATATTAAAAAATATTATATTTAAATCTAGTTATAGCCGTAGATATAGTCCGAACTATTAAATAGTAAAGAAATTCTAGCGTAGGTTATTATAACTAATTCCGCGTAGCCGCGAAAGTATAGTTATAATATTATAAAATATCTTTATTATAGCGATAATTAAAAATAGAATAGTAAAAATATATTTAATAATTATAACAACGACTAATATAAAAAGTTATTTAATAGAAATAAAAAGCGATATATATAGTAAAAGTAGCCGATAGTACTAAAAGATAGCCGTCCGCTAAAAGCTTCTATTATAAAGGTCGGCTACGGTAGCTATAGGCGGCTATAGATAATTAGATTCGTTTAATCAACCAATTTTCCAGCGCGTTTCTATGGAATCGTAAATATAATACGGGATTACTATAGAGCTTTAGATTATTAAAAACCGTTAACCCTTTATATCTGATATATAAAGTCAAGTTTACTAATTTAGATAAAATAATATATGATAAAGTTATAGAATTTATTATATTCTATCTATAAAATTAAAAATAATAAAAATCGAGCGATTTTTATATTAGTAGTAATTTATTAAAAATCTTATAGTATTACGTCCGGACGGGCTTAGTATTTTTAGTACTATATTCTCCCCTATATATCTAATCTTTATCTTTATTTTCTTTTTTATCTTTACTTCTTTTTTTAAATTAATCGTTTTATTTAATATCGTATAACGTTCCTATACGTTAAAGGACGTTACGTTCGAGCCTAGCTACAGCCGTAAGCGTAGTCCGAACTACTAAATAGTAAAGAAATCCTAGTATAGATTTTTATAACTAATTTCGTATAGCCGCGAAAGTATAGTTATAATATTATAAAGTATCTTTATTATAGCAGTAATTAAAAAAAGAATAGTAGAAACGTATTTAATAATTATATTAACAACTAATAAGAAAAGCTATTTAATAGATATAAGAAATGATATATATAATAGAAGTAGCTAATAGTACCGATAGATAGCCGTCCGCTAAAAATCTCTATTATAAAAATCGGCTATAACGGCTATAGGCGGTTATAGTTAATTAGATTTATTTAACTAGCTAATTTTCTAGTATATTTCTATAGAATTATAGATATAATATAGTTCTTTTTATATCGTTTCCTATCTAGTCTTTCCGTATACGGAATTTTTTAAAGAATTAATTATCTTCTATTTTTTTATTTCTTCTTTTTTAATATTTTTATTATATATTCCCGAAAAAGTAATTAATTAAAATCTTTCCGTCGAATTTAGTTAAAGGGTATTATTATATTTTTTTCTTATAGCCTTTATATTTATAATTTTTTAAAAGAATATAAAATAGAAGTAGATAGTAATATATATAGCGAGTATACTTAGGCCTAGAAATCTTATAATCTCTTAATTTCTAATATTATCTATAAATCTATCTACTTTTTCTAGCTTTTCTACTTTAATAGTTGTAGGGAAATATTTTAAAGATAAAAAAAATAAGCTTCGATCTAATATTAGAAATATTTTTAATAAATATACCGAGGTATATTATTATATCGAATCTATTCTAGATTCTAAAAAAGAAATTCGTAATAAATATTTTATTTAGAAATCAGATTTCCGTTAATTTTTTAGAAAATAAAAATATTTTATTATTTATTACCGCGTTTTAAATAGGCGGGAAAGTAATTTTATCGTTTAAAAATAGCGCGTTTTATCTTATTTTAACGAATTTAATAATTCTATTATATTTTATTCCTCTATAGATTTTATACCAGCCGTATAAAAGGTATCCGATAAATTAATTCTTAGTTTCGATTCTATCGATTTAAATTAATTTTTAAAGGAATTTAATTTTTCTTAACTTCTAGATATAGTACGCGTATAAAAGAGTATCTAATTAAAGATTCCGTTATATTATATTTATTCTATTCTAATTAAATATTAAAATTATAATTTATATTTAGGTCTTTCGATATTTCCGTTAATTTCTATTCTTTAGTAACTATTTCGTCCTATAATAATAAAGTTAAAGACTATTTATCTTTTAGTTATACTTTTAGTATAGAGTCTAGAGTTCCTTCTAGTTATTTTTCCGGTTCGAGCAAAGAATAGTATTCGATTTTTTCTATTTCTTTAATAATATTTTTATAGATTTTTTTAATTATTTCTATTTAGAATTTTTAGATTATATCCTAGATTTTATTATATTTTAATACTAGTTAAAAAAGTAGATAGTAATATTCTTTTTAGATTTTTATTTCCTATACTTCGCCTTTTTTTTTAAAAAAGTCGTCGATTTCTCTAATTTACTAGTAATTCGTATTTAATATAATATCTAATTCTCTATATAAGAGATTTTTATATACGAAAAGATATATTATTTATAGTTCTATCTTTCGTCCGACTATATTTTTTTATACCGATATTTTAAAAATTAATTTTTTTTATTTATTTCCGAATATAATATATTATCTATAATTTAAGATTATTATAAAGTTTAAAACTCCGATAAATTCGTTTTTTATTTTAATTTTAATATTTTTAATTTTATTAGTCTATTACGGTCGCGTTTAAATATATCTTTTAATTTAATTATATAGTCTTTTTATAATTTTATTTTTCTCTTTTCTATTTACTAGAACTATTATTCTATAATTTCTAATTTCGACTTTAAATACTACTATAAAAGATTTTTCGGTTTTATATAATTTAAATTCTAATATTAACCTCTTTATTACTCTTTTTAGTTCTATAGGATACTAACCCGATCTCTTTTTATCTAATAGATAAATAAAGTATTTATTATTATAATAAACTGTCTAACTTTTAGTTATATATTTTCTAGCTTTTTTTTTTAATAATTTCTCTATTACTTTAAACTAGTATTTAGTTACTTCTATTATCTTTTTATTTAGGTTATTTTTTCTAAGGTATCCTATCTTTCTATATAAGTAATAAATTTTAGTTTATAATCTTTTAATTTTAGTAGTATCGAATTCTATTAGATTTCCTTTAGACTATTTCTTAATAGATCCTATTTTACTAAATATCGATTTATCTATATATATTTTATACTACCTAGTATTAATTCTAGTCGCTAGTTTAATAAATACTATTAGTAAATCTAGTTTTTCGATTACTATTATAGCTTCCTTAACTTTTATATAGAATTATTTATAGAAATAGACTTTTAGAATTTAATCTTCCTAGTCCGTCTTATAAACTAATATTTTAAATAAAATATTATAGATAACTACCGATTTCTACTATTTTAAAACTATTAATCTTTTTTCTATTATTCTATCTTTATTATTATCTCTAAAGACTTCTTTTATAGCCGTAATTAGATTACTAAAAGTATAGAAGATCTATAATATTTTATCTTTCTATTAATTTTCTAGATTATTAAAGTAGTTTTCTATACGAGGCTATATCTAATAAAAGATTATCTTTTCTAGATATAATATTATAAATAGAACTTTAATTATTTTATTTAGAAACTGGTTTATATATAATATAAAGTAGATATTTATCTAAATAAACTAAGATTTTAAAGATTTTCTATCTCTTTTATAAATATTAGATATTATCGCTTTAATAGTATCGCTTTAATTTATAAGGCGGGGTAATAAAACTAATATAGTAAATCGTTAAAATATAACGTTTCTATATATTAAAAGGCGTTATATTCGAGCCTAGCTATAGCTATAAACGTAGTTCGAATTATAAAATAGTAAAGAAATCCTAATATAGATTATTATAACTAATTCCGCGTAGCTATAAAGGTATAGTTATAATATTATAAAATATCTTTATTATAATAGTAATTAAAAAGAGAATAGTAGAAACGTATTTAATAATTATATTAATAACTAACGAGAGAAACTATCTAATAGAAATAAGAAATAATATATATAGTAAAAGTAGCCGATAGTACTAATAGGTAGCTATCTGCTAAAAGCTTCTATTATAAAAATCGGCTACGGCGGCTATAGGCGGCTATAGTTAATTAGACTCGTTTAACTAGCCAATTTTCCAGCGTGCTTCTATGGAATCGTGGACGTAATATATCGGTATTATTTAAATATTTATTATCTACTATCTTGCCGCTAACCTGCTTTAAATACCCGGAGTAAACGAAATAGCTTCGAATCTTTTCGGCGCTATTATAAATCTTAATACCCGTCTAAAGAAATTTACGAAATGTTATTATATTAAAGGCTACGCGATATTTCTTTATCTAGGTTTTAAAGATTAAAAAGAACTTTTCGATAGAGTTATAGTTGGGCGAATAGAACGGTAAATACTAGATTTTTACTCTATAACTACCGCAGAAATCTTTAACTCTCCTATTTTTATATATAAAGCAGTTATTAAAGATAAATATTAACTTCGGACTAAAATAAACATTATATAATAAAAGGACCTACTATTCTAGAAATTATTTAAAACGATAGACTTTAATCCTATTATAGTAGATCGTATACGTTAATAGACCGTCCGAGTAATAAATAGAGAAAATATTATACTGTTGCAAGCGATAAAAAGATATTCGGACTATCGGCTTTATATTTAATTTAAACTATCAATACTTGCGGTAAAACGTATATTTATCAGCTATACTTTTATTAAAGTATATAAACTAGTTATAGCGGTAGGCGCTAATAGCGAGGATATAATATTTATAAAAGATTTTTAACTATTCTTTTATTTTTTACTATAATTACTTTCTACTAATCTTTATCGTCTTTAGAATCTAGCCGATTTATAACGTCCCTGTATATCAAAGGGCGTTACGCTCGAACCTAGCTACAGCCGTAGATGTAGTCCGAGCTACTAAATAGTAAAGGAGTCCTAGTATAGATTATCGTAACTAATTCTATATAGCCGTAGAGGTACGGTTATAATATTATAAGGTATTTTTATTATAAAGTAATTAAGAAGAGAATAGTAGAGACGTATTTAATAATTATATTAATAACTAATAAAAGAAGCTATCTATAGAAGTAATAAGCGATATATATATTAAGAATAGCTATAAAAGCCGATAGTAGCCGTATACTAAAAGCCCTACTAAAGGCAGCAGCTATAGCGGCTATAGACGGCTATAGATAATTAGGCTCGCTTATTTAACTAATCTTCTAGGGAACCTCTATAGAGTTATAGACGTAATACGGCCCCCTCTATATCGCTTTTTACCTAGCTCGGTTACTATATATAGGGTATAAAAAGGTTTCCTTTTTTCTTTTTCTCTTTATTTAATAAGTATTTCTATTATATATTCTCGACGAGAAAACCGCTTAAAATCCTTTATTTATATCTAATTAAAAGGGATTAAAATATCTTTTCCTTATTCCTTATATATTTATAATCCTTTAAAAGAGTATAAGGTCGAGGTTAGTAGTAATACCTATAGTAAATATACTCGGGTTCAGAAATCCTACGACCTCCTAATCTCTAATACTATTTATATATTAATTAGCTACTTACTTTTTTTAGCTAACCTTTATCTAGAGAAGCGTCTTAAAGATAAAAAGAATAAACTATATTCTAATATCGCGAGCGTTTTTAATAAATATTCCGAGGTTCGCCGCTATATTAAATCCTTCCTTAAATCCGAAAAAGAAATTTATAATAAACGTTTTACTTAGGAGTCCGACCTCCGTCGACTCTTTAGTAAATAAAAATATCTTATTATTTATTATCGTACTTTAGATAAACGCGAGAATAATCTTATTATTTAGGAATAACGCGTCCTAGCTCGTCTCGATAAAATTAATAATCCTATTATATTTTACTCCTCCGGTAGTTTTATACTAGCCGCGTAAAAGGCGTCTATTAAATTAATTCCTAGATTTATTTTAAATAATATAAATCAGTTCCTAAAAAATTTTAACTTCTTTTAACCTATAGAGACTATAGGGTTCTAAAGAAAGTCTAGCGAAAGGTTCCTTCTCTACTATCTCCGTATATTTCTTATTTAAATATCTATATTATAAGTTATTTCTAGTTCTTCTAAGAGCTCTACTAACTCCTGCTCTTAAAATACTATCTCGTCCTATAATAATAGCGATAGTAACCAGTCGAAGTCTTTATTTCTAGATTAAACGTTAAGCTTTAGGTCTAGAGTTCCTTTATTCTAATTTAACTAATTAGGTTTATAGTATTCGATTTTATCTATAGCGTTAATAATATTTATATATACTTTTCTTACGTAGTCTATCTATAACTATTAAATTAGTTTTCCGCTTTTATTATATTTTTTCGTAAACCTTTAGAGTAGCTAGTAGTAGTCTTTCTAAATCTATATTTCCTATATTTTTCCGCTATCTTTAAATTTTATATCTAAGTCTTTAATTTCTTTATAGGATATTATCGACTTAACGTCTAATTCTTTATATAATAGGTTTTTATAGGCTAGAAAATATATTATCTATAGTTCTATTTTTTTACTAACTATACTTTTTTCGGTCGTTTTTCCTAAAATTAATTCTTTCTATTCGTTTTCTAGGACTATATAGTCCCTCTGATTCTCGATTATAGTAAAGTTTATTATTTTAATAAATTTATATTTCGTTTTAATCTTAATATCTAGTATTCTATTATTATATATTATTTATTCGTAGATATAATCTTTAATTTTTTTATAAAATTCTCTTATAATTTTATTATCTTCCTCTCTATTTACGAGAGCGATTATTTATTAACCTCCGATTTTAATCTTAAGTATTATAGTAAAAGGTTTTTCGGTTTTATATAGCTTAAATCCGATTATTGGTCTTTTTAGTTTTTACGCTTCTTTAGGTTCTTTAGGATACTATCCTAACCTCTTTTTATTCGATAGGTAGATATAGTAATTATTATTATAGCAGGCTAACCAACTTTTTACTATATATTTATTAGTTACTTTCCTAGGTAATTCCTCTATTACCTCGAACTAATTTTTCGTTACCTCTATTACCTCCTTAGTTAGATAATTCCTTTTAAGGTATTCTATCTTTCTATATAAGTAATAAGCTTTAGTTCGCGATCCTTTATTTTCGGTAGTATCGAGCTCTATTAGATTTCCTCTAGGCTTTCTTTTAGTAGATCCTATCTTAGTAAACGCCTACTTATCTAAATATATTTCGTACTATCTAGTATCGATCCTTATCGCTAGTTTAATAAGATCTACTAGTAAATCTGGTTCTTCGATCGCTACTATAGCTTCTTTAACTCTTATATAGAATCTTTTATAGAAGTAGGTTTTTAGAGCTAAGTCCTCCTAGTCTATCTTATAAGCTAACGTTCTAAACTAAATAGTATAGGTAACTACTAATTTCTGCTACTTTAGAACTATAAATCTCCTGTTTATTACCCTATCTTTATTACTATCTCTAAAGGCTTTTTTTATAACTATAATAAGATTAGTAAAGGCGTAGAAGATTTATACTATTTTATCTTCCCTTTATCCTTCCGGGTTATCGAGGTAGTCTTCTATTCGAGGCTATACCTAATTAAGAGTAGCCCCTCCTAGGTATAATATTATAAATAAGACCTTAATTACTTCGCTAGGAAACTGGCTTATATATAGTACGAAATAAATATTTATCTAAATAACCTATAGTTTTAAAGATTCTTTATCTCCTTTATAGATATCTAGAATTACTATTTTAATACTATCGCTTCGGTCCGTAGGACGGGATAATAAAACTAATATAGTAGAGTAAGTCGTAAAAATATAATATCTCTATATATTAAAGGGCGTTATACTCGAACCTAGCTATAGCTATAGACGTAGTCCGAGCTACTAAATAGTAAAGGAGTCCTAGTATAGATTATTATAACTAATCCTATATAGCCGTAGAGGTACGGTTATAATATTATAAGGTATCTTCGTTATAAAGTAATTAAGAAAAGAATAGTAGAAACGTATTTAATAATTATATTAACGACTAACGAAAGAAGCTATCTATAGGAATAATAAGCGATATATATATTAAGAGTAGCTATAAAAGCCGATAGTAGCTATATACTAAAAGCCCTGCTAAGGGCAGCGGCTATAGCGGCTATAGACGGCTATAGATAATTAGGCTCGTTTATCTAACTAATCTTCCAGGGAACCTCTGTGGAATCGTGGACGTAATACGATTCGCCTAGTACTAACTACTATACTAAACTCGTCGAAAAGAAACTTCTATATTTTATATAAATAAAGATCTAGATAGCGTTCTAGATACTTTTTTAACGCTTTTTTTATATAATCTATAAATTTAGAATATCGACTAAACTTTTTTATCCGTTTATCTTTATAGCTTCCGTGTATTTAAAGGTTACGTTTAATACGGTATATAGTAGTAACGCTATAATCCTCCTTAGTAGTAATATTATCGGATCGAATACTATTAAATAGGAACTAAATAATACAGACTTTTTATACCGGCGATAATTGCTTTCTATTTTTAGCTATAAAGTAACGTATCGCGATTAGTAAAAGAAGGGAAAAAAAAAGAAAAAAGGAAGAAAGCGTAGTTTTATATATAATAGCCGGTAGCGACGGTAAATTTTATTCCGATTCCTATTCTATTAGCTCTACTAAAAATATTAGGATATATAATAAATAATAGCTTTAGAATTATCGCATTAGGTATATTTAACCGATTTAACGATAGTAGTAGAGGTTAAAATATAGGTAGTAGAGGTCTTAGGATTTCGCTGTAAAATTTAGGTAGGTGGTGCGGGGAAAATCACGTTTTTATTACTCTTTATTTCCCCTGGGGTAGGGCTTTTGTAGCCTGCAACATGGACACTTCACCTCCTCTCTGCATCCGATATATTGTAACTCGTTTTTCAGGCACTGACATAACCGGACCGAAATAGGCTGTCAACAAGCAACTTAGCTGCTCAGTTCTTGGCAATGTAGTTGCAGCCTTGTAGACGGTGACGACGGTGACAAGCCTGGCCACACCACATCCCCCAAGAGCGGACATGGAAACATTTTGGCTAAGTGACGAGCCGCGCTGGCCATTGTAGCCAAGTACCATCTTGTATGGACATCAGCAAAGACTTGTATCATTCGTTATGTAAGAGGGACGTCTTTTTCATAAGCCTCGCGGTATATCTTCTAATATCACAAATGTTCCTTCATCCAATGTCTACCCAATTCCCCTTTCTGTAACTCCAGCCCACAATAGTACAGTGCTTTCTTTGTCACTGGGCTTAATATCCGGCAATTCAAGCATGACCAGTACAAGAAGAATCACATCCAATCTTCCCCCTATTCCATTCTCACACCAATTCCTTCTAACCCTCCACCCTTCCTACTTCTCCTTGTACCTAAAGCCTCCCAACTCTGCTCTAAAATCCTCGGTATACTCTGCGCTTGCACATGTCCCCTCGGCCTAGGATTAGGCCGGGGATTCACCCATTCCTCAGCCCTATGATAGCTAGACAAAGCCTCTGGAGCCTTCTCACTGCCCGTGACTCGTCAACAGCGCATCGTACACAAACAACCAAATCAGGAAACTTACAAAGATTGAAGCGACTTCATATGCAACTCGTCGATACGTTTCCATCTGTCGAGATCCTTCTGGAGACTGTCAGATATATCGCCAAAACGCGTCCATTGAATGGAGGAATGTGTCATCGTGGCGGCGTTTTCAGACGAGGTGAAGGGATTTGGATTTGGGAGTGGTTTTTGTATTGCTTGAAGATACAGTCCAAGTGATGGATTTGCGTTTTCATGTACTCGACTAGCAATCACATGCCGTGCCAACGCACAGTCTTTGCTCCCTCGCTAATGTCTGTCTACCAGCGATTTTACCTCAAGGTACGAAGATGGCCTGCCTGCGAGCCAAATGGTACGTGGACAGCCCAACGCTTTTTATTGAGTCAACAAGCTCACTTAATACTCGATGGCCCAAGCAAGAACAATACCATCACAACAGTACCCAGAATCCATACTCCGTCCTCACGCCACCCCTTCCAACCCTCCCCCTTCACCCTCCTCCTCCCACCAAGCGCCCTAGAACTCTGTTCCAGAATCCTTGGTATAGTCTGATACTCGAAATGGCTTCTGGGCACGCTGTGCGGGTGGGACTCTATCTGTCCCCTTATTTCCAAATACTTGGAGAGCACTTCTTCACTAGTCCTTACTCTTTTGCTATATATCGTTCATAGAAATATCACCAAGACGCCTTCAAGGGGAAGAGAAAAGAAGAGAAGAGAAGAGAAGGGAAGCCATTCCGGCAGACTTACGCGAAGTTTTGAAGCGACTTCAACGAATAATCATCCTCAACTTTCCATCTCTCCCGATCCTCCGCCGTAAGGGTACTGCTAAAGCCAGAGTCCCAGCAAAGAGAAAATGCCATTCTTCAAACAAAGAGACTGTTGCAGACCAACAAAACTCTTCCTTTCCTTCTTCAAAAACAAGACGAAAGAGCGCGCTCAATCCATCAAATACTCTACCAGCAAACACGTGTCGGGCCAACGCATGGCGTTTGCTTGTTTGCTGTTTACCCTACCGTGTAACCACAGCTCGGGAACCCGCATGATAGATACGAGTTACGCGACGTCTGCACGTATGCAGCCGAGGTCCGATTCGCCCCAAAATTCCATTTTTCAAAGATCTCTTCTCCATTCCAGGCGCAACACAAAACTCAACCCCACAGGCCACCTAAACGCAATCCCTCAGCCAAACAGCTCAAGCGCACCACGATCCCCTCTTCGAGATAGAAATGCCCTTACAACATACATGAAAACGATGCGAAATCACCGAGTCGCGGCGCCTTTATCGATCCGAAATGGTACCTCAGTCTCACACCAAGCAACTCCGATATATAAAAAGCGCAAGCGGGCCCTTCCCATAGCAGACTACAAAACCACCACACATCATCACCATTACAGATACCAAATTTTCTCCCAGCTGATGGCCCTTCAACGAGCACAGATCTATCGTATCGTTGCTGTAAGATAAGCATACCCCGACCATAGCACTAGCTACAGAATCCATAGATACGTCCCACCTACACCATATCCTGTTCATCGTGGAATTGAATCGGATTCCCTAGCTGAAGATGGTGCATCAAGGGTTTGTCTTCGAGTATGTTGTCCATGGCTATTCTCTTAGTACTGTAAGTGTATATGGATGGATAGTGTAATGCCACATAACTCCCCTCTGCCGCCTTCACCATGCAGAACCAAGCAGCCAGGTCATCAAAACCTTTACAGCAGAAAATCCGCGGACTGAGGTCTGCACTCGGAATATCAAGGTAACGGTATACGAGAGAGCAATAACAATGTTCGGTCCGCATCACTCTATCGCAGGACCGGAAATCACCAAGGCAGCAAATACTCAACGATTTCAAGCATTTCTGAATATCAAAGAGTGACTAAAGTTAATTCTTCTCCATCCCTGTTCCCAATTCGTCTCCCCCCCCCCCCC
>SAUG01000066.1:0-132464 GCA_011316305.1 Rusavskia elegans
ATACATCCACTCCTCCAGCCAACATAGCCTCAACATCCACGACTCCCCCTTCACACATCGATCTCATTACCCACGCTTACATTCCCGACAGTCTATCCAACCCAAGGATACGGGCGTTCCGGCCTTGGTGGGCCAATGGGCTTTGGCTTCGGGGCCTCTTTGCCGGTAGATATTCCATCGTAGCCATTCTGCTGGTTGGATTGGGCTTGATCGTTGTGGGAAACGTCATCGTTCTGCTCGTTGCGCTTTTCGGGATGCTCTGGGGTGAGAGCGTTGCGTCTTGGGCTTGGGGTGTTGGCGGTGGACATCTTCGAGATGGGCATTCTGAATATTGCTGGTTTTCGTTTTTGGGATTTCTGATTATGGAATTGTGAGATGGGATGTTGATTTGTACTGTGTGCTGTGCTGTGCTGTGCTAAATACTATCACTGCGGTGTCCGAGGTGGGTTTTATATCTGCTGTTGCCGAGGGGTGGCTTCGGGTCATGTGGTTTTGCCAACGAAGCATGGATTGCGGTGTTTGTAATGGAGTGTTTGCGAGTTCAATTGTGGGATTTCCTCGAGCATTGGTATTGTTTGCTAGAGATGAAGTGCGTGGCGAGATGTTCAAGATATGGGCTCCTTGTTTCGCAAACTATGCGGAAACGGTTTGTGCTTGCTTCATATCCTAAACCAGCTTTTGTGATTTCGCCGAGTATGAAGAGACATGAATCGAGACCTCCTAATATGACCACAATGACATGGTGGACCGTGAAATGTCCTCCAAGGATCGTCATTCAGATGCAACGAACTGTCACCCCTGATACGCGTTTCAAGGTCAGTGATTGTTTCAGCCCAACGGTCTCGGAAATGGTGAATATCAGCATATTAACCTAAGCTCACCTTCTATGACATGAAACCCGTTTTGCGAACCCCTTCTTCATAGCATGGTGCCAAATGAATTCTATCGAAGTGGACTAGGAGCTCTGTTCCTTCGATTGCTGGGGTGGGCGTCCGATACCTCGACTGCCAGCCAAGCCGAAGACCCCGTCAATACATGAGATACCATTGCGATTGGGAGATTCAAGCCTAAAATCTGAACCACAACTTCCGGCGTTTGTAGCGTTCAGTTTCCGAAAACTTCAATTCGATCATGAAATCGCCCATGCGGTTGCGTCTGGAGGTTTTGTCTCTTGTCTGATCTGCTTTCCTCGCCAATCTCAAATTTTCCACCAGCGCAGTGGATCATACCATTGCCGACGGCGATTCCAAGCATCAACAACGATTTCGATTGCTGCAGAGCGAAGGAATGCAGTATACTTTCCAAACGATTTTTATGACGCTCCACTAAATTCAGTCTCTGTAATTTTGGCAATACTTGGTTACAGTAGGTGGGAAACCCTTCGAATAGACGATCGGTGTCCAGTGGATCGCTATCACACCCAAGGATAAGGCCATTTACAGTCGGCGGCAGAATATCGATGTGCCGCGGACACAACAAACTCCCGTGTGGTAGGTATTCGGGTACTCCACCATATCTCAACTCATCGCACTCGTAATAGTAATCGGTTGGAAGGTCATTATCGGTTATGACGGCATCCGATAGCAAGCTAACTCGAATCTCCAGCCTACTCAATTTTTGGAACGCCTTGAAGGATTTAAAGGCCGTGTGGAAACGAATGTTACCCGTAAAAGTGAGTTCCTCAAGTGTAGAACCCACGCAATCAATCAATGAGCGGAGATATCCGGCCGTATCGAGGAAAGGAACCGATCCAATATACTGGGGATCGTACACGTATCTGAAAAAGCAGCGATATGGAGTGATGATCTCTCGAACTGTTTGGTCGCAGCTTCTGCTCCTGGTCCGGTCCCTTATTACTGCGTTGAGGAAAAAGTGCAAATCTATTCTTCTGAGGAATCTACTCCTGAATGGACAACACGCCTAAAACATCTAGATATTGAGGTACATCCATGTGGTCCCAGATTCACTAAAAATTAATTGTTTTCAATTCGAATCTCGTAAGCCAGGTCAAGATCTTGTAGTGACTCAATCGTCATGTCTTCGGGGCGCAAGAACCTATCGCAAGACCTTAGCGGCCGCAAGAATCCTCTACCGTTCTAAGTAGATATAACTTCAATAACTAGGATTGGTAAGAATTATTAATAGTATATCCTCTAGAACTCTATCCGTCTAACGGATCTGCTTCTTCAGAATTCTTACTTTTCTACTATACAGCTAGGCCTTGGGGAGGGGAGGAACTTCGGAAATCTTGGCTGTTTTTTGCGGCTCTGCTCTGCCAAGACCGTCGATATAACAGCGCTTTACGATTTAACAACGACCCTACAGTTATATCTTATTAAGATTCGTACGATAGAATATTTTTATTATATCCTGCAGATTATACTTACTAGAATATTTATAGGGTATAGTATTGGTGGTTTGCTGTATTACATTTGGTGGAGGATTCTTGCGGCCGCTAAGGTCTTGCGATAGGTTCTTGCGCCCCGAAGACAAGACGTGACTCAATGCATTCAACTTTACCTACAAAAACGCCTTAAGCGGCAGGTCATGATTCTTTCGTGTGGTTATATGACACTTAGACCAAAAGACCGCGTATAGTCAAGAAATGTCAATTAGGATCACACAGTCTCGCATCTTGTGATATTGCTTCTCTATCTAGTGAAACCAGCGAGCCAGTATCGCACGAACAGGGGACGTATGGTACACGTCACCCTTTGCGTCACTGACGGCGCCTTCCCGAATAAAGTGATCATCTCCGTCCGTGCCGCGAAGTTCGCAGCGATATGCACAGTTCTGCCCCATGCTCAACGAAGTAACAGCTTTTGTGTCGAGCAGACCCAGTACTCGAGTTTCATCCACCTTCGCCGCACGCTAGGCCACGCTAGGTAAGCTATAGTCTTGGCAGACTTTGATTGGGCAGGGGTAAGTATAGGCTTCGGGCGCTCTTCGGGTGTTACCCGGGCAGCCAATCAACGAATATAGGGGTGCCAAGCGTTTTAGCGTGCGGCGAAGGTGGATGAACTCGAGTAAATACCATTGGAAATCTGTCTGTGGATATTCTCGAGGATTTATCCCTTCGGTCTTTACGAGGTGCTTTATGATCATGTCATAATCGTGATTCTTCTTCGTCTTGAATGACGTTGGCGATTCCGCATTGCGGAATCGAAGGGTTTTCCTGCGTGCCAAGCCATGCGTTTCTTCGCTCTCAAAACCCATCATGAGCTGTGCCTGATCGCCTTGCTCGGTACGCCTACAAGTATGCACCATGCAGCCTATCCACGGCCAGTCGGAGTCTATATTGGGCTCACAGATTCATGCGTGCGTTCCTCACTGGGTTTCAAGCACGTCTACGAGAGGCTCGTAAGTTTCAGGTGCCAGCGCCGGGTGGAAGAAGGCTCTAACCCGACGAACATATGCACAATTGTGAATTACTCGAGGGTTACAACTGATCCCCCTTCTAATTTGCCCTGAAATGGACGCCTTGACGCGCGTAAATTAGCCACTTGAGGAAATCATGTCCGCCGTTGCAGGAGGTTGCTAAGATACCAATCTCAACAAGAATAAGTATCTAGGCTTTAGCCTCCTGACTTTTTTAGCTAGGCAAACACCCGGTACTTGTCTCATGCTCGTCAAGTCTCCTCTTCTAACGCTTCGAATTTTTGAACGACTTCGACACTTCAACGAGCTGATCCAGGGAGCAGAGTCTCAGCGATGATCCTATTGCACAACGCGTTTATCCTGTTCGTTGGCTTCATCAGCTTCCTTGCTCTCCTTGCCTCTGGTGAGGTCCTATATCCCGACACGACAAGATCTGTGTCGCTGCAGACTGGCGGTCCTTGGGCTCGATGTGACGGCTTAGGCCTCTGCGATAAAGGTGACGGAGGCGTCATGTTCGGAGAGACCATGGAGAAACACCTCTTCCCACATGCACTATGGATCTTCACCGACGGTATTTTTCACAGTGCGGTTGACCCAGCGAACACAGCGGATTTTACAGATCGTTTGTTGCTGCAGGTCGGAGATATTGTCATCTACGAGAAAGAGTTCGAGGCTAGACTACAGTCTGCTATACTTTCGACATCCGTTAGAATCAGTGATGGCCTATATGTGCAGCTCATCGCAGATGGACAAGGAACAACGGCTAACCCTGAATGGTTTGGATATCTCATCGTCGGGCCCCCAGTCCCGGAACCAGACATCCTCTTTGAAAGCTTGGTGCAAGACCCATTGCTCGCGGCAATTCCATCAGTCATGCGCTCAGTCGTTGACCCTGGGATGGTCATACCATCTCCTACACCTGGATGTCAGCCTACCAAGTGTTTTCAATTCATTAAGGTCAGTCAATAGGCAGGGCAATTGATTTCAGCAGCCTGACTGACACCGATCAAGTCCGCAGACGTCTTCTACTTCGGCCCTGAGCCGACCAATACCGCTTGTCTTCGCGAAATCACCAATCCGTCACCTCTACCTACACTACCTCCGATCCCAATGTATATATATATATATTCCGTGGTTGTCTTTCTTAACAGTCTACTGACTATCGATGTCAGGAATCCTGCATCAGTCTATGTAGTCTTTCAATCGATCGAGATCTTCGACAACTGCAGACATTGGGTCGGCGGAAACCCTCCGATCACCGTCAGCTTCAATTCGGATACCTTGTCAACCGTGGAATACAGAACAGATGCCCCGCCAGCAACAAAGGTCATGAATTATGCGGACCTTCCATGTCCACCACCAGAGATTGCACAATACCTCAATCCGACATTGCCGTACTCACCGATATTGATTCAGCTTTTTCGTACCTATATGCCTGTTAATGGCTCAGATGAGGTGTGTGAGAAAGCTGCGGTTATAGATCCACCTGCTCGTGCTCGTCGTGTAGATAGCCTGACAGGTCCAAAGGACGGGGGAGATGTCATTCCATGAGGGCTAGGAGGTTTTGGAGGAAGAAGATGTACAGTTCAGTTTTGGTCTTGACGCACCCGAATGTCGGAACGTTATCAAAGTTGGGGAATTGATTAATCATAAATGATTTCTTATTATTACATGATCATAGTGCCTTACCCCAGGGGAAATAAAGAGTGATAAAACGGAAGCTAATCTGGGGACCCTTCTAAATTTCGATCCCTCCAACCTTAAAAGTTTATAGGAGTATTTCTCAACGACGCCTAGATATAAATTCTTATAAAGCTCGTAATAGACTTATAGACTTATATACTCGATATATATAAACTTATAGAAACTCTATAGATTTTATTATTAGTCTTTAAAAGGTCGTAGTAAAACCTGCTATAAAGGGCTCCTACGGTCCTACTAGCTATTATTAGAAAATTAAAATCTTTATAACTTGCCTAGACCTTAGCTAAATATAGTAAAACTTAGATATTATAGACTTTATACTATAGTTATTCTATAATATAAATTATAAACGGTTTTAACCGGTAGTTATTAAATATAGTAGGGTTAATTCTTAATATAGTAGTCCGAAATTTTAGATAGGGTCCCGAATTTAGCTTCCGTTTTATTATTCTTTATTTCCCCTGGGATGTTATATCTAACAGGCGATAACAACCGATCCTTTCGTTGTGACGTGAAAAGTCCATATAATGCTTGCTTAACCTTTCTCCGGACCATGCTTGGGCTTTTGTCATGTTTGGTATTGTATGGAGATCGTCCTCCAATTACTTTCGGTCTGAAAGCGAGATCAAGAGGCTGAGACTAGGATAGATTCAATGGGGGCCAAAAAGGGGTAAGCTTACTAAGCCGGATCCTCAAAGACCAGCCACTCCCAGCCCCCCAACTGTACTGCGTAGTCATTTTCTCTGAAATCTTCGTACGTAAGTGCCGATCACCGCTTGGAAAATCTATCAGCCGAATATTCGGACGCCCCTGGGCAGCACCAGTCATGAGTATCGAAAAGCTTCCCCCAGAAGTGTTCGTCAAAATCCTGGCATACGTGAAGTACGATGCTGGGAAGGGACTGTCGTCCTGCCTGCTCGTCTCTCATTATTGGTCACAGGTCGCTTCTCCTTTCGCATGGGAGTCCCTCGTCCTGGATACGAAGACGCTACCATTGTTGAACAAGCTAGCGGAGCAATCACCTCACATCTGTCAGCGTCTTCGATCGTTGACCTTACGCTTGAATACTCTATGGCCCACGTTGGAAGAAAACAGAGCTATGAGAGAGGAGGACCTCGGGCCTCAATACTTCGAAGGAGCGAATCCAAGGACGGCTGAACTCTGGAGAAACCTTGAAGCACTGGCAGGTCATATACAAAATTATATAAAGAGTCTTATTAGTTTCTCCCTACGTATCAACAAGTTCCCACCGGGCGGTATGGCGCCAGAGCATTTGAATGAGCCCCGTGGAGCATATATAAGGACGTATACTCTTGGCTGCCTCTTGCGCGCCCTGCCCGAATCTTGCGTTGATGTCGAGCTCGATACTCGGGGACGGGACGATGAAGAATACGCAATCTGTGGAACACAACCGAGAACGTCCGAGCATCTATGCCCCGTGCTCCGTACCCTTTTACCTAGGCTACGGCATCTCCGCTTACGCTTGAGGACCCTATGCTCGGAGCTTTTCTTCGCCGACAACGGTAGTAGAAACCACGACGTCATCAAAGCATCGAGGCTTCAGTCATTTGCAATCAACCTGAACTCTGCGCCGAACTCTCTGGGCGCCGATACCTGTGGGAGTCGGAAATCGAAAGTCCATTCTACATCTCCTGATGCATACGGTAAAAAACCGCAAGGAAGATTGAGAAAGGCGCTTCTCAGAGCCGAAGACGAAGGCGCTTTCCCTCTGGCTAAGAGTGTCCAACTCATGAACCTCTTGGGGAGTTCGGGCCTGCAACATTCTCACTTCATCCAATTCGATGTCAAACTTCGGACTTCCAGCATTCTCCCTTTTAGACTTGTCTGGGTGACTTATGGCTACTGCGACGATCGGGAGTACTTCGCTCGTACTAAATCCGATGAAGAGCTTTTTGGGGATTTCGGGTCGAAAGAGGATCTGGAGGATACGCTTGAAGGAAGTGCTTGGTCAACGATAATGGGAGGGCACCGCTGGTCCACCGCATTTCACCGCTCGGGACATCGTGGATTGGCGGGGTTTCAAAAGCTTCGGTTGGAGACTCGGGCGCAGTACTTGGAACGCCGGGAAGATGATTTGCGGACTCATGACGTGTTGTATCGTACGTTCGGAGAGTCTGAACATCTACATGCGGAGACGGAGCCACTTGAATAAGAGGTCCCCTGACTGTCTATCACCGATTTCGTGTTTTCTCTGTTGAAGCTATCCAAGTCCTCGACTAAAGGAGCCACAATTTCATCCAGTATTATCTGTTGCACCTTCCTCTATAAGGTACGCACCGAGGGTACAAATCCATTCAAGGAGCGAGGTTTTAATTGTACCCCACACAGCCCTCCCTTAATTACAAGCTCTCATCCAATAAATCTGGTCTTAGCAATAAATCTTGTAATATATCCATATCAGCGCTTGCTGCGCACTTCAACACCCCTGGCACCCTGCGTTACCCTTACACATTTCTCTATGAAGGTGATGATAAAGCGGCATCCGCTGTCTTACTGCGTTGGGAGGCAGCTGCATCGAACCATGTCGAGGTACCGGGTGCCCAGTCCGCCAGGTCGAAGGGCGACCGCGAGCTTCGATTAAAGTAGTCCACCGGAGCCTAAGGTCAGGGTATCACGTCTTCTACGTGCCTTGTCGCTCTACAAGACTCCGCTGTAGATTTATAGAGTAAGGACTTTCTCCAAGAAGAGCTCTCATTCGTAAGTAAGTGCAAACGGAACACTAACCGCATCGGGTAATTGTGATCTGCCTTGTATGTGCGCAGTATGAAGACGACAGGAAGATTGATCCTTTCTAACAACGGTGTATCAAAAAGCCTCCCATACAGATGCATTGTCGAATATATACGCATCACAACAATCGCTCCCCAAAAATACCATCAGGAATCACCGTCAAGTCTTCCGTAATACCAAAACCACGATTATGTTCATCGGCCCCCTTTCTTGCCCACCCCTTCTCCCCACTGTATGTTCTTGCCCTGACTGACAGCTGGAGAGTCCGCAAATCGTATCCCTGTCGTACGTCTTTCCTGAACCTCTGATCCCGGTTCAGCTATTGGGATGTGCCCTTTCTTCGGCTGTCGTGGGCCCTCGCTGTCATCGCTATCACTGCTATCGTCTGCAGGGCCAGCGTCTTCTTGACCGAGGGCGGCCAGGCGCCGTCGTCGCTCTGCCTGTGTCTCGCCTGTCTCTGTTGTTGTCTGGGATGCGCTTCCTGTTCCTGGAGCACGCGGAGGAACTCGTGCTGTGCCGTCGTCGTCGCTGTCTTTTCTTGACGCAGCTATTCGCCTTCGACGTTGTGCGGCAGACTCGGGTTTGCCGGCGCTATGCTTGTTCACGCTGTCGGCCACAGGGTGGAAAGGGATGTCTTGCTCCTTGCTATCGACAAGCGTGAGCCCAGTGTGGCCTTGCGGTCGGTCTTCGTCTTCGGCTTCTTGTACCTCCGGCATCTTAGCTTGCGGGCTTTGTTCCGCCGCTTCGCGACGGTTGACCGGAACGCCACTTTGGTACGACCTCGCTCGCCCTGGCCGGCGAGCCGCTGCTGTTAACTGTGTGGGCTGCTCCATCTTGCGTTCTTCATGTTCGGCTCCTTCACGGATATCGTCCTTGATAGCTTCCGGCACATCGCTCTCTTCCACAGCCGCGACTCTGGCACGAGGATCCAATTGCGATATTTGTGTGATAAAGTCTTGTTTGCTCATGCGCCGGCCACCCGTGCCCACGGTAAAACGGATGCGATCGTCGTCAGGGTCAACCACAGATGATTTCTTCCGCTTCTGCTTGCTGCTTTGCGCACCGCTCTCGCCAGCTGCTCCTTCGGCTGCTTCTGTATTGTCCTTGCCACCGATACCGGCCCAGGTACCCATTCGTTTGAGTCCTTGACGCATCGGCTTGATGTCCAAACCCCCTGCCGTGTTCTGCGCGCCTCCTCGGCCCCGTCCTTTCGGAGCTGGTGGGATGTCATACTTTTTGATGACTTCGCCGTCTTCGTCCTCAACAATGATCGTGTTGCCGAATTGATATGCATGTGCTGCACCTCGCTTTTGCGGTTGCGCTTTGGCTTCAGCCCGACCAGCCTCACCATCCTTCTTTCCCCATCCTTTCCAGTTACCGAATTTCTTCATCATACTCCCGGATGCGTGGGCTGGATGTTCGATGTCCTTCGCTACCTCCTTCTCGACTTCTTCGCCTTCGCTCTTCTCATGTGGATGATATTTCCCCTTGGCGAACTCGCCGCTGGTATCCGCACGGAGCTTCTTTTCGTCATCATCTATGTGCTGTTGGATTTGGTCTTGATTTTCCCCATGTATATCGTGGACACTGAGTACGTTCCCCTCTTCGTCCTCAACGACCATGTCGTCGCCCTCTTCGTAAGCTTCCAACTCCGGTTCATCAACATGTTTGTCGTCAGTCTTGTGCTTCTCCGACTCCTTTTCGTTGAACTGCTCCAGCTCCAGTTGATCGGGTTCTCTATCTTCGCTCGAGGATGAAGGGGTGCCTTTGTCGGTTAATGTATCGGATGTGCTTTCTTGGGGATCTAGTCTACGCTGAGGAGTGATGGCAGATTGACTGATTGGTCCTCCTGGACCCATGCCAGCATCCCACTTGGATTTTCTTCTTGTCGAGACGCGGGTCCCACCACCTTTGTTGTTCTGTAGAGGCGTGTCCTCTTCCTTCTGTCGGCGCAAGAAGTTGCCAGGAACACCGATCGGAGGCAAGGAGCCTGGTGGATAATCCATCTTTTCATCGGAGGAAATCTGGCTTAGATCATCCTTGGATTTCGACATAGATCCTTTGGCAGTGGACTGGATTCTTGGCAGTCTGTTCATCCATGAAGGCCCGTCTTCATTGGCTTGAGTGTAAGACATGGTCAAGGTAAGAGTGTTGATGCGCTTGCCGAGTGTGAAGACTGCAATCGATGAGCCATGGACGAGTATAGAAGTGATGACCAAGAACGTGGTGAGCGGCCAGATTACCAACACCACCAAGTAGTTCTCCGAATTCGGATCTGTCGGCAAGACTGCCAAAGGCTCCGTGGTAGTCGTCTCCAGTTCGGCCCTGGCCAGAATAGCCGCGAAAATGGCGCCCACGCCAATGGGACCAAAGTGGCCTGCAAAGAGCGCCTCGCGCCAGGTTTTGACGTCTGGTATGAAAGGCTTGAGCGCCAGAACGATAGGGATCCGGCGAAAGAATAGGACCAGTAGCGAAATGACGACAAGTCGCCAGGGGGTCAGTCCTATGATGCGATTGCTGTACTGCTCCCAGGGTATGACAGCGCCAAGATAAACGAAATAGGCCAGATTGAGCAGTAGATCAATGACATTGGAGACGTGTGATTCTTCCGTCTTCTGGCTAAACCAGCCGTCGTTACTGAATCCAACCCCAGCAGCGAAACCCACCAGCAGATCATCCGTGCCTAATGTTGCTCCTGTTCCAGCGCAGAAGAGAGCCAATGTGAAATAGAAGACTAAGAAGCTTTCTCGATCAATCAAGTTTTTGCGGTCAGCCCACTTGATAGCATGACGACCAAGATATCCGATCAGAACTCCGTATACAGCGCCGAAAATGCATTCATACAGAATGGTATTGCAGAACCAATGGAAAGTGACTTTTTTCGCATCCAGATGGTAATGGATGAGGTAGTAGGACAAGTAAATGAAGGGAAAGGCCATGCCGTCGTTGCAGCCGGACTCGGCCGACAATACGTCTCGAAGATGTTTGGGTATTCGCTTTGCAAACTTGCCTTTCCCTACCACCGAGGAGGCTAGCACTGGGTCGGTAGCCGTAACACATGCGGCACACATGAGACTTTCTAGCCACGTCAAAGGCTCAACCATCCACCAGATAAAAAGACTTGTAGCAAGCCAGCCGTAGGTCATGATCGGACCGAGGAAGAAGACGACGGATTTCCAATGTCGCTCCATGTATGCTTTGGGCAACTCGACGCCGACGGCGAAACATTGCACAACCAGGACCACTCGGGAGCACTCGAGGGTGATTTGGTCCGTGTTGCCCCAAGAAGTGGGATTGAAGATATTGGCAGCATGGGGGCCAAAGATGATGCCGCAGATGGTTGCCACGGTGGCCTCACCAATGTACATCTTCTCCTTGACGAACAAGGAGCACAGCATGAAGAGACTGGTGAAACCACCGAGGATAAGATACGCCAGATGCGGCTTGTTGATCGACATCTGTTCCCACCCCATCTTGACGGCGAGTAATCAGTCGGGGTTGGCGATATATACAGTGGCTTGCAAGAGCTGATTTATGTACAGCGATGTCCTTCTCTTTCCCTTGTCCGCGTCAAGGGCCAAGTCCCCAATCGTTTGTCTCTCTGTCCGAAAGTCTGTCTGCTCGACGTCGAAGCATACAGGATTGCAAACCTGTGAGGTGCCGCTGGAGGCGAGACCGGAGGTGTTGAGTAACTGCTGCCACTTGGAATAGGTTGAAAAAGGTCGATCGAGCGTTTCTGCAAGTAATGAACGTGTGAGCAGTCCAGCCGTTAAGGTAGGCTTATGTGTGGAGTAGCGTGGGGTTACTGCATTGCTGCAGAACAAGGTCATGCGCTGCGGAGCGTATTTGCTGGTCACAGTCAAGCTTCTTGGTCAGCCTTCTAGGCGATTGTCCCGAGATCTCTATAGTACGTCGCAGAGTAGGAGCCAAATATCGCATCAAAAAGAGCGGCGGAGTCGGATGAAGATTGAAGTCAGCCAAGCAAGCCAAGTTGCCCAGGAGCATGATTTTTTTCTAGCGTCTTGGCCCGCAATCGATAACTCGACATGTTGGGATCAACCATGCTCGAGGGGCTGCCACTATCAGACTGTCCAATGTGATGGCCATAGGTGAAGCACGTAATCAGCGGCCAAGAGATGCCAAGCTGGATGTCGGCAACGACGCCGAGGTCTTTACCGACTCGCAATCAATCAATCACCTCAGCTTCATAGTCATGAATATTATCCATTATAAGATCGCCCCAAGGGTATTATTATTATATATTCATCTGCTGATTCGTAGGTTCTAATTTTAATAAGTTTACAGTATGACCCGGACCGCTCGTTTCCCTCTGACCTTTGCTCAACCCACAATAATATCGTCGTCACCCAAACGCCTAACCTGATAGCCGTACAAGTCGTCGTTGAAGCCGCGCTCAGAACATCCAACGTTAGTCGTTAAAAAGGCTGATAAAACATGCGAAAAGTCGACTGGCATGGCAAAAGCAGAAAACGATAGGGGTATCCAAAATGAAAAGATGAAAAACCAACGGATCTCGAATCCGGTACATCTTCAAAGCTTCCATTGCTCACTGATCTCTTCCAGCATCTCTTGACATCCCTCGAGCCAACCGCTCTTGAGTATCTTAGCGATGTCCCACCGCTCGTCGCTGTTCATGTCCAAGCAGCCATGGATGATATCGAGCGCCTGGTCTTCCATCCCTGCACTGCCTTTGGCCTTCTTCAACGACTCTTCATTCCATTCGCCGGCCAGGATCATCAACTGCACTCGCGGCTGGAATGTATGTTGGAAAGGAAGGTCGCCCACTAGCAATGCGTACACCACCACCCCAAAAGCCCAGATGTCGACCACCGGCGACAGGACCCCCGCCGGACTCATGATCAACTCGGGCGAGGCATACTGTAGACTACCTGCAATCGAAGTGCTGGTGTCCGAAGGCCCAATGGCTTTGGGCGTCGGCCGATCTGCCGCTGCCTCGAACGGATCCGGTGAATTTCGGCCGTTGTCGTTGGTTGTAAATTCAGCCAGACCAAAATCGCACAGCAACAGGTTCCCGCCGTCCTTGGCAGAATTTTCCAGTGAGATATCGATTAGGCAATTCTCGAGCTTGATGTCTCGATGCACGATATGCATGTCTTCATGCAGGTAGCGGACCGCGGATGCCAGCTGGTACGAGTAGCGGCGAGCGAGCTCTTGGCTAATACCCTGTCGATTATTGCGAATGAGGTCGAACAGGGTGCCGCCTGTATTGAGTTTGGTGAAGCAGTAAGTGGCGTGGTTATCGACATGAACCGCGAGCAAAGGCAGGATATTGCGATGACCTAGGCATCTCCACAGGTTTACCTCGTGCTCAAACTCGGCCTGTAGTTGCTCATTTTCCAAGTCTTCTCTGCCGGCAACTTGCTTGCGAACGATCTTGACGGCCCGAACCACTCGCTCATCTCCCTCGATCGTGTACGCTTCCCGTACCACACTGAACCCTCCGAACCCGATCTGCTTGCCTAGAATGTATTCACCCATCTCTTGGCCTTCGCCATCAGGCTCCACAACCGCTTCCTCTCGTGCGAACCGTGACAAAAAAGCTGTAGCTGGCGACATTTGAGATGATGTTGACCGACGGGAATTTGTTGAGCCTTGCCGTACACCCTGCCGTCTGCTGGCTCTGCTCTCAATGGAATGGCTCAAGGAACGAGATGCAGAAGCTTGCCGCCGCCGCTGTTTCGGCCATGCGCTCGTCGTATCGAGTGAAGTCGGCTGGTAGAAAGGAGGAAACGCAGAAATTGGTGAGAGAACGCACGTTTCCATCTTGTCGTCGATCGGGGTAGGTGCTTCCGAAATGCCCGAGGAAGCTGTAGATTCTGACGTCAAAGAGCCGCTTGCTTGGATCTCTAGGTTATGCGGATTCCTAGCTTTAACGTTGATTGGGCAGGACGAGTCGGAGGAACACACAGTATTGAGTATAGGCCGAAGGCGTGGAGGCTGCAAATCTTTTCGCTGTCCCGTTCCTGGATCAAATTTGGTACTATCGGCCTCACTATACGCTCTCGATAACGGGGCCCTAGTTGAGGATCGAGATAGGTCTTGTTGGATTGGGTTGGATTTGAGGGCAGTGTCCACAGCGAGTTTGGGTAGAGGTTGTTCGAGAGCTGCCTGATGCCCAGACTCCAATGTGACTTGCGGGTGGAAGCTGATGGAGGTCGTTCTAGTCTTAAAGAAGTTGTGCGAGGATACAGGTTGGCCAGCATCTGCCTGAAACAAGGCCTTATCTATCTTTTCTTGCTGAGCTTCCGTTTTCCCTGCAATCGTAGCTTCCTGGCCGATAGGCGGTAGGAATGCATCAGCCGCCTGGCTGGCCGATGCAAGCCATCGTGATGTATCATCTGTGCCAAGCCTAGGGGAGTGAGGAAAGGCTGACGTATCGGTGTGACTGATAGCATTGTATTGGTAGGCGTTGCTTGGTGGGCGATCAGTGGTGGCACTGCTGCTGTTGTCGCGGTTGATTGACGGGCATGAAGAGGCAGTGGGGGTGGAATCATCAGAGGGCGCTCTCGACGGACGAAAGCCTATCTGCAAGTCCAGGGCCATGCCCCACGGGGTATCCCCAGGCGTTGGCCGCCGTCGCAGCGTGCGATGAGGGGTTCCTGCAATGCTATCGATTGTTCTGTTGCGCTCCTTTCAAAGGATGCGGCTGGCAAAGAGGATTGAGAGGCGATGTCAGACAGCGGAGAATGCAGCCGATTTGGTGGTGGATATGTTCCGAAGGTGGCCTCGAGGTTCCTACTTCTTCCGACGGATGCGCCTGTGCGATAACGATAGAGGGATGACTGCGAGGTAGCTGATCGGGGCGCTGGTGTGACTGAAGCAATGTCTTTGCTGGCAGTTGGAGCAAGGAATCGCGTTTGGTGAGGTTGGAGGGAGCGAAGGGTTGAAGCAAAGTGTCGAGCAAAGAAGGAGAGGTCAGTCCAAGATTTCTTTGTGCCTGATAACACGGCTGGAGACAAGGCTCAAGAATGCGGAGTGCAAGAATGCGGAGTGACGAATAGGCTTCTGGGATTCCGTCTGACTCGCCTAAAGCGTGGTTTGGCCGGCTGGGGTATTCTTAGGTAAGGCGATGCCTCCTGTAGAGAGTGTATCGTCGCCTATCGGATGAGCCTCGACAACTTACATACAAAGATGACCACACCTTAGGTAACCAGCAAATTCAGCAACAATTGTCATCCGATCGACAGATATCGAAAAGTCAAGCGGAAGATGCGAACAAATGAATCATTTTATGGCGATCGGATTGATTTTGGGGTCTCGCCAAGCACGGCGATCGTGATCCATGGCTATCATGAGCAAGATGCCACAAATGCCCTCAAAGGTTCCGTCAGCAGACCATCCACGTGTAGAGACGTACCGTACAGAGTACTCATCAACAGACGGTGTTTGTTGCTTTCCACACCTATCTCGCAAACGGACTTGCGTAATAAGCGGTGCTGCGAAAGCCTGCACAGACAGGCACTTCCCCCTGACATCACAGACGCCGGATGTCGGCGAACGAGGGAAGACCTTATTACCAGCTGGCATATTATGCGGCTCTCCGTCCGCGGTACAAACCCGCGCATGATTACGGCCTGTGAGAATCGCATTGTGCACGGGCTTACCACCGCCTTCCTGTCGGAGTGCAGGAAGCCGATCAGCCATGTATCGGCCCCAGGGCTTCGCCGTGGAAGCGCGTCTTGTAGTACCTACCTTACACTCATCCAGATGCCTTGACAGAAGGTGTACGACGTTCAGACAATAATGTTGCTGTGGCTATTGCACAATATGCGAATTCGATTGACGGGATACCGAGTCCAATCTAGTCTCGATTTACACTCAGTACCGTACAAGATGCAACTTGAAGGGGAATCATGACAACAAAGCAGAGACGCAGCCTTGAAAAGGGGTTCTATGGCATACAATGACGACAGTCTCCGACTCCACAGAATTCGGCAAAAGGGGAAACAAAGAGACGCTAACTCTAGCCTTGAAACCTTATCTACAACCTTATCTGTGACAGACGATGGTGGGTGGCGAGGGTGGATTTAGCCAACATGGTACACAGCAAAAACCATCATACAATAGTTGCGCTGTCGTCAGCATATTCTTTTCTTCTTCGGACAAACAATCACTTCTGGTACATCGTACCTTTTTGTGCTTTCCGATCGAGAAACGCGCGGGGCTGCTGTCCATTGCTCGACGACGTCATGGCATCGTCACTCAGGGTCCAGGTCGCTCTAGGCCAAATTGAGAATCCTATGGCATCATGACAGCAATCCTGCAAGCGTCGCGTAACTTTCTTTACTCTTGTTGCACCACCTCACTGTACATGGCACTGAGACTGACCACGCAACGCCTATCACCAGCTTCGTACCTCACGTTCGCTTCACGATCAACGTCAAGACCCATCACTCGCCTCAACCAAGCCTTCCAGCATACTCGGCAACGGAACATGTCCAACTCAACATACACCGCCAACGGCGAGAATGGAGATCAAGGCTCTACTGAAGGGGAACTTAACGAATGGAAGCAGCGGCCACCATACCGCGTACATGACAAGGCCAAGGATTTCAAGGTCCGCTACGAAGGAAGCTGCCATTGTGGCAAAGTCAGGTATCAATTGAGCCGTGAAAAACCATTGGATGCCAAATTCTGCCATTGCACCACGTGCCAGAAGATCCACGGTAAGGATCCACTCTCTAGTTGTTGCAATCCCCGATACTGATCCAGCTTACAGGCGCCCCGTTCCAATGGGCCGCAATCTTCCACAAGGACGACATCAATTTCACCCATGGCCATCACGACCTTGGCTGGTACGAGAGCTCCGAGAAAACCTGCGTCCACAAGCTGCCTTGCAAGGTCAGCTGTGCATACTGCAGAACACCCATCATGGACGAAGGGAGAAACATGATCTTGCTATTCCCCACCTTGATCGACTTCAAAACCCCGGAGGATCGCAAGAACTTCGACATCAGGTACAACTGCAATCTCGTTGAACATACGGTCAAAGCATCTACTAATCACATCCCAGCTGCCACATGTTCTACACCCGACGAGTCCTCGACATCAACGACGGAAAGCCCAAGTGGACCGGTATCAACGACAGCAGCGATCTCATCGCGGATAGTCCCCAGGAAGCCGTCAACGAGCTGAAGAGGAAGCGTCAAGATGAGGAGCAGGACAAGAGCAAGAAGGACCAGAAGTGAAATATGCTGCGTGCAGGACAAAAAGCAAGGAACAGAAGTGATAAAAAAGTATATCGATTTGACGAAGATGGGCCGAGCATCCATAGCGAATCATCAGATACCCTTTGACATACCCCAGAGGCAAGAGAAAGAAAGGAGAAAACCAAGGCCCTGATTCTTCTCATTCCATTCTCATCAACATCAAACGGTCTCGCTCACATGGACCCATGCTCACTGATAATATCGAGTCGTTTCACCGGTCTTCCAATCTGAGGCATATCACTATCCCCCATGTCTCTCATAGAGCGGCACTCACCGCCACTCATTCCCATCACCACCAACCACCCCTTAAACCAGATTCCGCTATTTCCAATCCCCTTTCCCTTTCCATTACCCTTCGCCCAGACTTCTTCCATCCAATCCACCAATGTATATTCCTCCACCTTCATCTTTTCCTCCGCAGCTATCATATCAATTTATATAGCTCGTAATTATATCGCGCGAGTAGGGCGTTGGTGAGTGTTTGTATGAGAATTTGGGTAAGGTAGTCAGGGAGAAAGGTAGGTGGTCAGTAAATAAAAACGCAATCACGTCTCTCTTCAATCCCTCTCCCTCACCCCTCCCCACCCCCTATTCGACTCTCACCCCCCTCCACGATCACCCCACCAAGCCTTTCAACGAATTCATACCTCCCCTCATCACATAAACCACTCCAAAACAAAACCACCAACATCCCTCAACCGCAACATCCCTCAGCCGCAACATCCCTCAGCCGCAACATCCCTCAACCGCAACATCCCTCAACCGCAACAGACCTCAACCGTAACATCCCTCAACCGCAACATCCCTCAGACGCAAACAGCACTCGTTGGTTCTGCTGTGAAGGGTTGGTGTAAACATACCGAATAAAATTCGAGCCGAAGAGAAGAAGAGGAAGAAGAGGAAGAAAAACAAAATTAAAATTCAAAAAAGGGCCAGCAGATATCAACGAACGACGGTCGGGGAGAATTAAGGGGACAACATGGAGTCAACACACGGTCTTTCAAAACAATCAGAGCAATAACAACAGATCAAACTCCGACAAATACAAATCAAACATTTATCAATTTCTCTATCGATCATCGGGGGCCAACATCGCCATCTATCTATACAAGGATACATTATATCCAATATCTTTCAGTCATCCGCCATTCTTTAGTCCTTTGCAAATGCATGCCAACATCAACGATATCGACCAAGATCCCTCCCTCCATCCATTTCTTTCCCGCCATTTCTTTACAGAAATACACACCCCTCATCTCCAATATCCCCTTCCACACACACCATGCTCGTGACCGAAAAGTCATATCTCTATCAACGGCCCCTTATAGATCCTCTTCGCATAAGCAAAATAATACACGATACTGAACATGATCCAGAACCCCGTAACCAAGATACTATAATTCATGGTCGCGGCATCCACCTCCCTCGTCGGCGGCCAAAAGCTGAAGAAGACGATAATAAGCATATACAAGCATCCGACGACATTGATGGCGATGCCCAAGGGGCCCGGGAAGCGGAAAGGGCCCCAGGTCAAATTGATGGTTCCTTGGGCGCTGACGGCTTCGCCCTCGGTGACGATTTTGGGGTTGGATTCGTAGGTGGTGGGGAGGGTGATGGAGCCGGTGCAACGGCGCCAGAGGAGGAGACCGGCGGCGAGGAGGTAGGAGGAGTATAGTCCGTTGATGGTGAGGGAGATGACGCCGTTGAAGGCGACGTCAGAGCCGATGTTGATCAAAGCGAGGAGACAAGAGATGGTCACCGTGGTTAGAATCGAGACTAGGGGGATGGAACTCCGGGGTTCGACCTTGTGCCACGTATATAAGTAATGTGCATACCGACCGACAAAGGCCGGTCCGAGGCTTCAATCACTTACCTTACTCAGGTACCGCCACATCGGTAGGCCTCGATCTCTTGCAAAGGCCCAGGTCATGCGCGATGCAGAGGCGAGAAAGGCAATGTCTGCACAGATACCCAATGAAACGATCACGATTGCCATACCGGTGCTACCGCCAACGGACTGGGTGGCCTGTACAAAGATGGCGATAAATGGGTAGCCGGTAGGTGTTTCGATGATAGCTTCAGCTGTGATGTCGCCAGAGCAGAACAAGACTGCAACGAGCATTGCAAAACCGAGTGCCCCGTTCAAGAGGACACTGACAAGCATGGAGCGAGGCACATTAGTGGATGCGTTCGCAATCTCCTCGGACATCTATTGCAAAGTCAGTGTTGCTTATCGAGTGGCATCGGTATTACCAACATGAATCGCTGCATCGGTCCCTGCATCATTCTATCAGCCATCTTTCTTCGTCGACGGATGATTGTACGAAAGACTAACCTAGGAATGCGAAAACGTTCCCATATAATCCAACGAAGAAGGATAGCCCCGTGGTTTGCCATCCACCTCCGTTCACAAACAGGGTGAAGACGTCTTTGGCGCTGCCGTGGGGCGCCATATATACCAGTGGGATCATGATGGCGAAGAAGCCCAGAACATGGATGATCAGAATCACACATTCAAGCTTTGGTAGCAAGCTGACAATGACTGTGTTCACCAGAACCGCAACACAGATGACTGACCACAGGAGCAACGTTCCATGCCATCTCTGGGCATTATACTCCGGATAGTTGAGTACGATGAGGCCCTGGATGATGGTTGCGCAGAGGTAAGCTCCGGACGCCAGGAGAGCCTGCCACCCAATCACGTTGAGCCATCCTGATGTTTTGTAAGCCGGTGGTAACGGCCTTGTATGGGTTGTATCTACCTGTGATGTAACTCAGAAATCGGCGGGAGGATGGAGGAGCCAGCATTGCGACCCAATAGTATTGACCTGACTAACATCAGTCGACGAAATAGAGCACGAAGTGTAAGGAATAGAGTACCTCCAGAGCTATTATACAATGCCAGCTATCAGCGATCTTATCCATGCGAATATATGTGGAAACAGGCGGACTGGAAACGGACAAGGGTCCGGTCGCCGCTTTCGCAAATAAAGTCCTTGTCGCTGCTGGAGGAAGACTTACGTAGGAGCCCTGCAGTCATCATCAGTCATGGCAAGGAATTCCTGTTGGTATAAACACCTACATGGACGCCAACTCGCCGAGTGTGGTGAAAACGCAGAGTGTTCCAATCCAGACAAAGAGGAAGCCATAGATGAGCCCAGCTGGACCTCCACTGGATTTCTGCCATCAGCACATCCATGATTGCGCCTTTGCGGATATCTTCACTGACTTTTGGTAGCCGGCGAGGAAGAGACTTGATGCTGGTCAGAGCAATTCGAATAAATTCGATACTGGATCGCGACATACACCAACATGCCCTCCCATGTTACCATGATGGTACAGGAGAACCCAAGCATTGACATGAAGCCGAAATTCCGCTACATCATGGGTCAGTATCGTGGCCATTGGTAGTCTTACTTCCACGAACCTTGAGCACCTGCTTCTTTCCCAAGCGCGCCAACTCATCTCGATCACGGTCGTAGGATGATTGGTGTTCCAGCTCGATTTGAGTGTGTTCGGGACTTTTGTGAGTCGTACCGTCGAAAACCTCCTGAATGCCCGGCATGATCGCGGTGTCTTCTCCGTAGCACAGTCGAACGATGGGCAGTTGAGCAAAGATGAGAAGAAAGGGGGCAAGTTGCGGAGCGACGGGCAGTCGTTACTTAGAGCGTTGCGATTACAACCCACGGCGCCAACGGCTCCTTCCAGAACCGTGGATCCCCCCAGGTTTCCCCTTGACCATCCTAATCAGGGGATGATGGACGCTGCAAGATGGAACATACGTCTTTGAATACCAGATGTTAGCACAGGTCTCGGCTGTATGGAATTCGGTTCGAGATTCAGTGACATCTCATCAAGCTAACGGACTTTCTGGCCAGTCAACGGCCGGACGGGAAGCAGGTCGCAACACGAGGCGTTGGGGGTGGACATTGCTCATCGGCTCGCATTGTTGTCATGCAGGGGATGCTGCATGCTTAGAGCAAGCCATTCGAGGCGAGAAGAGAACGAAGACCCTATCATCTGTCATGGTGTGTGGTAAGACCCTAGGATTCACCAGGGTCCCAATCCTTCCGCGTGCTGCCGTCATGTGTATGTGTAATTGCGCGATATCGAGGCTGACGTGAGCTGCGTATGCAAAGCATACAGTCAGCCCGAGGCCTGAAGTATATTCGTTAAGCTCGACTCTATTATTTTGACTCGACTCGAGCCCGGGTCACGGTTCCAGGGGAATGGAGAGAGCTTGTCTGGCTGACAGCTCTGGTGCCGTCAACGAACACACGGGAGGTAGGGAGGAGCCGACGGAAGGGATGAACAGTGAGTTCAGACCCCTGGCGAACCTCTACTGCAGCTTTACTGCAACCCTAGCGACGCGACGGTCGATTTGCCCCGGACCGCTTGGATGATTCCCCAGTACTCTATTAGCCCCTCCTCGCGAATGGACGACACGTCACACCTGAACTTCCATTGTCCAATAATGATGTCCGTCGATAACGTGCTGTTCTCTTGTTGCGTCCGTATGCAGCTAAAGCACCCGTCGACCGCTTAATGTTATTGAGGTCGCACCCAACTTGGACTTTCCGAGCTGTGACATTATTACCACTTTACGGATACCAGTGTGAACCTGTGGTATTCCCGGGCCTGTGGCACGAAGCCTATGCCGCTATGCGATGTCAAAGACTCTTCTCTTATTGCTTTTGTTGTGTCTAGATGATCATTAAATCGTACCCCTGACTCTATCAGACAACCAGTATCCGCGTCAGGGAATCTTGCGAGTCCTCGTCTATGGTATTACATGGTACACGATACCAGCAACTTGGCGTAATTTAAAACCCCCCCCCCCCTCAGACCTCGTGGGGGCTCGCGCCGTCACTCCACAGAGAAGGTCCTCGTGTATTTTATGATCCTTGCAGAGCTCTTTTGACTGTCGCTATCTCGCTCTGCATCTTCGTTCCGGTTGACCGATACCACGGTGGAAATGTTGTTTGGTAGCTTGTAATGCTTGCCGGCCGATGCGTTAGATGCAACTTGCGACTTCTCCCTCTTTCCGTTCGACCTCGCGGAAAGGTTGCTGAGATTATGAGAGCCGTAGCCGTACGCTCCATTCATCCCGCGCCGCCGCAGATCAGTCCGCAGCATGCCCGACTCGAGACTCTCGAGGAATGGCTTCAGGCACGGGATACACGCTGTGATGATACTCAGGCTCTGCACCGTCTGCGCGATGAGCACCACTGGCCACATGTTGAACGTCCTGTCGTTTGTACCGGCTGCGCGATTCTGATAGACCAGTTGAGCGATAATTGCCCCCAACACCCTACACAGGTTCAGTACTCGTCGTCGTGGCCATACGCAGATACTGACACAACCCGTGATGCGAAGCACAAGAATATGACCACCTTCTTTCTCAGCTTCGTCTGAATCTTCCACACGATGATGAGCGGTAGCCCGACGAGTGCAGCTTCAGTGATCAGATTGAAAACCCCATAGGCATTCCAAAAGGCCGTCTAGAGAACCATCAGCAAGTCACATATAACAACCAAGGCGAGGGTTGCCCATACTCGGTCAATGCATCGATTGCCTGTCACTTGCCAGGGGTTAGGTATGCTACAATGGAACGCAGCGACAAATTCTGAAGCGAGCGACCATAACAGTGTGAACACGCCGACACCAAGAACCATCCGGACATGCATTTTGATGGGCGTTATGGTTCGGAGCATTTGGAGGACCGACACTTTGGCCGAGCAGAGATTGACGATGAATAGCAGATTCGAGGCATAATCGAACTATGATGTATTAGACCCAGGATCGCAGTGTGACGCTTATGAAGAGGCCCACCTTGTCGAATCTATCAAGCTGGGGAGCCGAGAGTGTGTCTGCATGTTTCCCTAGGCCACTGCCAATTTGTAGAGTCACTACGACTCCTTGCCCAATACTCAAGCCCTGGAAAAGTTTCAGCAGCTGTTGAAAGTAGGTACTGTGCTGGGCTCTCACAAGAGCAGCAAAGATCAAAAAGTCATCGCTCGTGAGGCGTCTGGAAATGGCCAATTTGGTAGCGACACGAGCAATGACAGCGCAGACAGTTGCAGCCAGGAGAAACCATGTCATGACACCTACGACTGGGCCATGATTCGAAGGTGAATCGACTTGTTGAGGCGCTGGAGAGGACATGGCCGTACTTCTCAAGTGGTCGGAGGCAGGGCGGATGGAGCAACCCAAATGGCGAAAGGGGCTCTAGATGCCCATATCATCTATGTAGCAGTTGTCGAGGAAGTGTCGGAATCGTTGGGATAGTAGGGACTCGCAGAAATTTGCATGTTGGTCTGAAGAATCAATTTCGGGTGGTACGTGACACGAGAAGGATCCCGATGGTGCATGTAATAGGATCAGACCTCCCCCTTCTGGGAAATGCCAGGATTAGCCGTACCTCAAGTCCGCACGACCCCAGCCACCTTGTAATTCTAAGGTAGTGAGCTGGTATTGTAACGGCTCTAATTGTAACAGGTATTCGGCTGCAGGCAGGGGTCGGAGTGACAGCCAGAAACAGCAGGTGCTTAAAGGTGCATATCCGCCACCAGCCTTCTTTTGATGTGTATCCATTGGTCATATCATCTCGGCCCAGAATGTGCGATTAAGGACACAATTGCAAGATCAACCCTGCTTTTATATTCGCCAACAAAGCCCACTTACCTTAATATCGTTGGCGACACGAGTGGATAATGGCGTGTATGCATTCTACTGACTCCCTGCATGGCGGATAAGAACGTGGCTCCCATGAGAACTACAACAGGGTAGTACCAGTGATCTCCAACAGTCACTTGCCCTTGTTCTGAACCCATCTGGACTTTGATGGCCGGCAGTTCCGGCTAGGTACTCTATTCATGGGATAAGAGCCTTTGGGTCTTGCGAAGTTATTCCAAGCCACTTTATGGCAGGCTGTTGTCAAATCAAGGTCCGTCTTAGACACATCGAGTGTGTCGTAATGGCATTGTGGACAAGTGGACGAGTGTCCTTGGTGTCTTGTCAATAAAACAGTACTTTACTTACAAGAGATGACACAGTAACGGCAAGCAAGTGCTTGACTACTTTGGCTTTAGCTAACACCAGGCCATGCCTATAATATCTTTCCTTTACCGAAAAGGGGATCCTGGCATTTGTGAAATCGTGTTCTTTGGCCGTCGGCCAAGAATGAAAGTCATAGTGATCAAGCTGCAGTATGTATTTCGAAGCACACGGAACCGTCAACGGTATGGTGTCCAGTGGGCATAAGAAAGGCTTTCGGCGGGCTGGATCCATCTCTGGTGGTGGTTCGAATATGGTCCGCCAGACGAGAGCCGAACGGCAGCGGTAGATGCTGCATGGACGGCGATCCAGCCAGCGCATGGCATTTTGTGGCGGCTGACCAGGAGTGTGGAGCCAAAAAGCAACCAGTGGCAGCGATGGACATTCTTAGTGACCACAGAAAGGGCGTGTATGCACTCCAGCGTACCACATGTTGTATTGCTTGTCAATGACAGGCCAGTGCCTTCTGTAGTCTTCTGAAAGACGGAATAGTGAGTGACAGAGATGCATGGAAAGAGCGCGCTACAGCCTCGTACAAGGAGGGATTTTCGATGACCCTGGAGGTCTCCACCATGTGGAGCATTGTTGCTCCGATACGCTCCGGCAGCACTTGATATGTACAGCTCGTGGCATGCCTCTATACACTTTGGGGGTCGACTGGAGCAGAGAATTATGTCCGCCAATAACGTGGAGACCGGAGCAGATTGAGTATTGGGCAACGGAGCATAGTGCCTGTGTCAAAGGTAGGGACACCTCCAGCCGAGAGAAATTTCGGATATGGTGATGATGAAGGCCGATAGCCTTTCGACCACGGACGGATAGCCAGTTGGTGATGTCCCGGTACTCAGACCCAATCAGAGGAGTCTACAGCTCGAACATCCAGACATGAAGGAATTGCATCCGCGTCCCATTCCCGGAACTATTCCCCACGAGTACCCGTCGTTAAATCTCTGAAGGACTTGCTTCACGACGAATTACCTATACCAAACCTCCCTTGTACAGAGTAGAGGAACAATAGTCCGTGTGCTTGGAGAAAAATAAAAATTTTAAAGATTGCAGCAGAGAAGAACGACCGTGGGGGTTACGTTAGTGTTTTGCTATGCCAACCAGGACCTAGCTTTAGTTGGACCAAATCGAGTAGTCGACTATTCGACTTCCATCGTCGTCCTCTACGGTTCCTGTTGCCCGACCCAAGTCTTTCCAAAATGCCCTTTGACAATTTACTCGAGCGGATGACCTAGCTACCACGGTGGCATTGATTAGAACTTTGGGGATTGAAAGTTATGAGATGCTCTCGAAAAGACCGTCAGGAAATGAATAAGTGGGTAACCACCCACGAATAATTTATACTGGAACTTTTAATGATTTTACATCACCATGTCCTCATGCTTATATCCATGTCCCTATACTTTCCCCTCTTCCTCAATAGAACTGAACCCCCTTCTTGCTAACATACAAAATGCCCCCGGGTAATAAGGTAGTCCGCCAACGTCCATCGTAGACCTAGAACATAATTCTAGACCATAATCCGAGATCACATCTCCCCGACCATGTCTCGTCATAATTTCCTGAAGTTTTATGAAACCTCCATTTCCCATGCCTTTGTTCCCTGCAATCGAGCACATTGAGTAGCAAGCATACAGTATCATCTTCACCCTCACCATACAGTAGCAAAAAGCCGTCCGGTTTGTAAAGAAGAAGGGACTCAGAGTGCATGACCGACAGCCTCACCAGCACCCTCACCAACCTTAAGCCTCCAAGCGCAATAACGCTGCCACGTCTCACTCCAGACCATGTATCTCACACTCTGATACGCCGCATCGAATACATCGCCATCGAATTCCGCAGGCACCTCGACGTCTCCAAGGGGATCGTATTCGATCGTTCCATTGTTGGAGATATGAGATTCGGATAATTCGCCAAATCCGGTGGCGTGGATGATATTTTCATTGCTCTCGTTGTGACTCTTGTATCTTTGGCCGAGGTTTAGCTTTCCGAGCGAACGCAAGGGGATGGAGACGAAGTTTTGGTTGTTGCCGGGGGAGATCATGCCGACGGGTGTCAGATCTGGGCGAATGGGATCGTCCCATGGGGTGGCGCTTGAGGTTGTGGGGCTGAGGGAGGAGGTACGTCGTGAGGTCTTGCAACTGGCGATCAGAGCGGTGGCGGGACCGAAGATGTATTGGAGACGGTTGTAGATGGGGGATTCGATATTGATAGGGTAAGAGGCAGTGTCGGTATGGACGAGGGTGACGAAGATAACCAGTGCTTTCCGGAACATTGCGTTGCGGGCACGGCGGAAGTCGGCACCGCAATTGCAGGCTGTGTTGAAAGCTTTTTGACATGCGAGGCGGAAGGCTAGGACTTGGGTCAGGAAGATGATGTTTTCGCCGTTGAGTTCCTGGCAGGAGGAGTAGATTTGGAGACTCTCGTGGTTGCCGGCCAGACATTCGTCGAGGGTCTTCATTGGGTACATTTTTCCTTTGTTCTTGGATGTGATTGAGTCCGTTGCTACGGAGCTACCGAGGGCGAATGAGTCGTGGGAGGACTCAAGGCGTTTCTGGTCGAAGTTGGCGAGAGCTTGACGAATCTCGCGAGCAGCGCGTTTGTGCTTGAGGATTTGATAGATAGGGAAAGCGACGGTGACGATTTCCATGGCTAACATACCGGGAGCAAGCCTGGATGACCAAGAGTTAACAGGTTCTCCGGAGGCTAATTACTTCACAGACTCTTACCACATGGATGGGAGCCAGTACTTGTTGACCGAGGCAAATTTGTCCGTAGTGACTGCTGCGAACCATAATGGAGTTCCTGGGAGGCTTTGAAGATCAGTATGGGGGAATGTCAGGATCAGAGAGTTGCTTACCCTGCGACAATGGCGATGATAGTCTGTAGTCGCCAATGGTAGATGTCATGGATCATGCGGATCTTCCAGAGTAAATATGGACCAAACAAGTAGTTCCACAGAAATTGCCAGACAACGGACGGAGTCCTAGAGTACATCGTGAGTATGCGAATAAGGTGGTCCAATTTGGATTGCTCACCACTCCCATCCACGGCGGCATAAGCCAGGGGTGGTATGGTGTTCAACGATACCGTAGCTGCTGAATTTGCGAGAGATGTTGTAGATCACCATTGATACCGTGAACTGAGGACTGTCAGCATGGCAAAAGATTTGTCAACGAAAGGGGTAGTACCTGAACGATGATCCCGAACAGAACGAACCCCTCATACTTGCCCTGACTGCTGATACTTCGATACCAGATCTTCAATCGCCAGAACCAGTAACTCGGTGTCCCCATGCCGCGTCCGCGAGGCGGTAAAAGAGGCTTAAAGACTGGACGGTGAGATTTGCTCATTTCGGTCTGTTCACGGCTGACGATGATGAGCTGCTGGTTCTGAGCTTGCCACAAGCCAATACCAATTGGCAAGTACAAGCTCATGGACCAGAATTCAACGTTGCAAGGCCAGCGTCCGTTCATTGTGTAAACGGAGAAGTCCATGAAGCAGAAGACGTGGATTACCAGGACCGACAGAAGCATGAGGCCGACCTTTCTCATTTTGACAATGGGGTGGTGACGCTGGAACCAGAGATAGATGCATGCAGCGTACAAAAGGACCGTGTAGACAACAATGAAGGCAAGGAGAGAAACGCCATATCCATCCAAGTTTGTGGCTCCAAAGTTGAAGCCCCCGGGGTTGGCGTATACCATGATTACGAGGATGATAGAAACCTCACTGGATGAGGTTTGAAAAGTCTCGTTCAGGACAGAAATAGATGAGTCGGTATTGGCAAATTACTCGTCCAAGGAGAGTACTCGGAAGTTACGTCCACGAAGCTCACGGACTTTAGACGAGTAGAATAGAAGGAGCAAGAGTAGACTGAATGTTCAAGCAACGGATGAAGCTCTGGAGGTTTGGTGTTGAGCGTGACTTGGGGTGAGGGCCAAAGCTCCACACCCCTCCAGCAGAGTCGACAGTTGCAGGGAAGGATGTGTTGATTTGTTTGCAGACTAAACGGTTCCCCTTATCGAAGATCACCAATTGGTCAATTTAGCGGTCAACACCGCTGGAGATTCAAGGTACTCTTGAGAGGGAGGAAAGAAGTCAAGTGTTAGCTGCTAGTAATTCTGGATGACTGACGTGCCTAGCCGGCAGAAGAAAGCCAGTGAAGGAACACATGAAGGAGATGCGGGAAGTATCGGACCGAGTAAAGACCTGTTCAGTCTCTTACTGTTCCGGTCTTAGCCATCGGCGAGCAACCGAGACATGATCAAAAAGATAGCGGACGCTGGGATGGCTTGCGAGTGTGCAAGGACAGGCAGAGTCGGCCATTACCCAGGATGAGATTGCACTTGGCCCAAAATTCCCTGCCCACTGACCAGCGAACTTCCACCTCCGCTGCCAGATTGCAGCTCGAACGAATGATGGTCTGCTCGACCTTTGGTGACCTTTGCCGACGAACGCGAATTCATCGAAGCGGTCATTCTCCCCAAATCTGGGAGTGTGCATTTGGTAACAAAGTGACGGTGGCGTCGGACGCTCATAGATACCATGCCACCTAATTGCCCGGCTGGCACGACAACGCTGTCAGAGAGGAGGAGGTGAAGCAATCTTAACAGATTCCCCACGGGATTGGCGATCTATCTAGATGCCGTGACTTGCTCGAGGCTGGTTGTTCCTGACAGCGACCGGCTGCTGGTGATATGATAACCAGGCTATGGCAGATTTTAAGACATGTTAGTACATGCTTAGAAGGCCAAAAAAAAATCACCGAGCAGTAGTCCTGAGATTTTCGAGATTGATCTTCATTAGACAATTAAGGGAAAATACAAACGCATATCTTCACGTTACCGGGTAAGGTAGCACACTGTTAGCTGTTCTATGTCCACAACCTACCTTGATCTCGATGCCTCGTGAACACGTCACAAAATACAATCAGTGACTGATGACTTTGGGGCAGTCATCTATCAGATCAGCATCCCACTAAAACGGAGGCTACCGTGATACTTCCCTGATGCCCGTCCGTGGTATCGCCGGATATACAAACAATAAGAATTTCTGGTGGAACAAGGCGGATAGAAATAGAAGTGTCTACGGTGAAAGATCACTCCACTTTCACCGCATTTTATGCTTCGTTGGTGGTTTTCCTACCCAGAAGCGAGACGGTCGAGGTCCACAATGACAGCAAAGCGGATCCCCGAACGACTGGTGCCGTGTTGGCAACCATGTAAGATGGCAAAAGGCCCATGATGTGTGCAAGCCTGATTGATAACCAGAAGAGAACTTCATGGAAGATCCTGACCATAGCTCTTGGTCTATGAACCTGCGCCTCCCTAATGGTTGGGTAAGACCTGGATGTCCGCATGATGATGTGGCCACATGCTGACAGCCTACGTAAGGTCATATTCTACGATAGAGACCCGCTATCAGGTGAGATAATCGTGCCAATGGTAGTCCATTTGTAGTCCGGATACACGTTCCTTCCTCTGTCGCTGCAAATCTAAGACGCGGTTCTTTCTGAGACTCTTGGAGCCTACGCTGACAAATGGGAATTCGTGCGATCACAGAGGAAATGCAGAGCTGATAGCATAGCCGCCAGAAGGAGTCTCGGAGGCCCAAAGGAGTCTCGGAGGGAATTAGAGTTCCCCCCACCATGAGAAGCTAAAATCCGAACAAAAGCCGTGTTCTAGACCGGCACGATGATAAGTTCACACAACAGCTAGCCAGCTTATGAATCCACGACAGTTGATGAATCTATGACGTCTCGTCTTGGCTTGTGAACGTAAAAGAAAATCAGTCGAAGCATTGAAGAACAGCCCACCGTCAGTCGATACCATCAAATCCACCATTGGCATGGCTCCGACACTCCCAAAGACCTACAAGGCCGCCATCTTCAAGAAAGCGAATGATAAGCTCACTATCGAAGATGTTGACCTCAAGCAACCCGACCAAGGGCAAGTCCTTATCAAGGTGCTCGCCACAGGCGTTTGTCATTCCGACAAAATGGTCCAGTCTGGTGCTTTCGGAAGTCCATAGTAAGTCGTCTGCTCGGTCATATTCTGTTTTGGTAGATGCTGACTCTCGATGGGTCGCAGTCCCGTTGTTCCTGGCCACGAGATGATCGGGACAGTGGTTGCTATCGCTGCAGGTGAGAAGAAATGGAAGGTTGGCGATCGAGTTGGTGGACCGTGGCATGGAGGGCACGATGGTATTGTCTTGAGACATTTGAATGGCTCTTAGGTTGACTGATTGCGCTGGCAGGTATATGCAAGGCGTGTAATCGCGGGTTGTTCCAGATGTGCGAAAACGGTACCGTCAATGGCGTTTTCCGAGACGGCGGTTGTACGCAGACCCCCTTAAACACGTCTTTGCTGTCGGCGAGTAGTGCTGAACAACCTGCAGATGCCGAGTATTGTATTCTTCGATCCGAAGCGACCGTCTCTGTGCCGTCCGATGTCGATCCGGCCACATTCTGCCCTCTCCTTTGTGCAGGCGTGACAGTGTTCAACTCGATGCGCCAACAGCACGTACCCCCCGGAGAAACTGTTGCTATCCAAGGCCTTGGCGGCCTTGGTCACTTGGCTGTCCAGTATGCATCAAAGATGGGGTACCGAGTGATCGCCTTATCCAGCAGTGGTGCGAAAGAGCAATTCGCGAAAGATCTTGGTGCAAGCCATTACATCGACGGCAGCAAGGAAGACCAGGCAGAGGCATTGCAAAAGCTCGGCGGAGCGTCATTGATCGTGTCGACGGCCCCAAGTCCTGAGACTATCGGCAGACTGGTCGGTGGGCTGGGCATGCTGGGTAAATTGTTGATCTTGGCCCGTATGTAAATTCCAGCTTCTGTTCCTCGAGAGCTCTCTTGCTGACATAGTTTTAGCCTGTGGAGAGGTCACCGTCAACACCATCCCCATGCTCATGAAAGGGCTGAGTGTCACCAGCTGGCCGTCGGGTCACGCTATGGATAGCGAGGAAGCCATCAGCTTCGCGCGCCTGCACAACATCAACTGCATGATCGAGAAGTTCCCACTGGAGAAGGCGAATGAAGCCTACGAGCACATGCTCAATGGCAAGGCAAGATTTCGAGCGGTGATCACGATGGAATAACGAATGCGGAAAGAAGGGAATGGAAGGCAGCTTGAGCAAATCCAACAAGGTGCACACCCAAGAAATCGTTTCGGGACACGCCAAGACGTTAGCGTGGTATCATAACGAAGCATCTTCTGCATGACAGTTCCTTTTTGATCTCGGTATCTGATGCTCATGATCGCTTGGTACACTTTCCCCCATCAAACAGCAACATACCACCATAACCGGAACAATCCACTCTTCCCCCAACCCACCACCACCTCCACCTTCACCACCTTCAACCCACCTGCACACCATGTTCACCCCCCAAGACCGCATCCTCATCCCCCCCTCCCCCCCCTCTCCCCTCCCCACCCACCTCCTTACAACCCTAACCTCCGCCCTCCTCTCCGCCTCCGCAATCCCCCACATCCAATCAACCCTCAACACCACCTCCCAATCCCACAACTGGCCCGACGCCATCCGCCAACGCGCCAAACAGCTCATCAGTACCGGCCAAGCGACAAGTTCGCAAGCGGTGGTGGAAATGCTGGTCAAGGAGGCGAGGGAGGGTAGGAAGGGGATGCCAGGGGGCCTTGCGCGGAAGAAAGGAGGACAACAAGATGGTGCGAATGGGAGTGGTGAGCAGGCTATCGACGTACGGTTTCCGGAGGAAGCGATCAAGGCGGGGAAAGAGGTTGTTAGGAAGGCGTTGGAGGGGATTGTGGAGGTTGGGAGGAGCTGAGCGATTCGATATACGATAATGGCTCGACGGTTGGGAAAAGATGGACACCAATCGTGTTCGCAGTGGCATAAGGGGTGGTTGGGGGAGATGTGGAGGACGAGAAAGAGGGAGATTCTGAGGATGATGATGGATTGGGAAGGAACATTGCGATGACGTGAAAGAATAAGATGGATTCAAGGACGTTTGTCCGACCCTTCCCACCGTCGGGAGGTGGCTTCTTGCTCTCGGCTTGTGCGGGCAGCTGGGTATGGTACTCCAGGAAGAGACGAACTTTTGATGACGGAAAATGGCCCCAAGACCATTGAAGAAGTGACGACTCGACTTCGCCAACCCATCTCTAGCCACTGGGGGTTGGGAAAAGAAAATTGGTCAGCTGGAAAGGTCGACCACACGAAAATCAAGCTGTTGACTGTCCAGAGACGTCTGTGTGCAGAAGCAGCATTGTTGGATCTAAGCAGCATTGTTGGATCTAAGCAGCACTCATTGTACTATCTACAGTCTTTGAGATCTATCCAAATTGCATGACATCTCATGACGATGATGAACCACCCAACCCACCATACCAACCCTCCATAGATCTAGCTCCCTTTCACCAAAACGACAAATAACACTTAGACGATGCTTTCGGTACGGCGCAAGTGCCCGCTCAGTTCTTGAAATCGCCCCCCTGGTGCGTGACGTTAATGCCGTCCTTGCCATCGTATGTCTTCTCGAGCTCAGAATCCGAGTCGGTTTCAAGCTTCCTTGGCCCTGGCTTCCTGCATTTGGTGACCCCAAAGCGCTCGTTGAGGAACACTTCATCCATGTCCTCCAAGCTGCGCCTCGCGGTTTCCGGGTAGAAGAAGTAGGTGATGGGTACAAAAGCGGCGTTGAACACGGCCCAGATGATGTACAGTTTGGGACCGAGGTTTTTGATGGCGTCAGGAGTGAAAAAGACGATGGCGAAGTTGGAGAGCCAGTGGGAGCCGACACCGATGGCGACACCTTTGTTGCGAGTTCGGAGCGGCATGATTTCAGAGGCGTACATCCAGGAGACGGGCAGGATACCCCAGGAGAAGATGTCGAAGAAGAGGAAGCAGAAGGCGACAAAGACCCATTGTGACTGTACCGTGGTCAGTAGGCGGCTCATGAGGCGAAGGGGGAAAAGGTAGTGAAGCTTACAGCAAGCGTATTGACCTCGAGCATGATGACAATCATTACCATGCAGAATGAACAGCCGGCCGCACTCAGTATCATGACTGTTCGACGTCCGGCCCTTTCAATGAAGAAGTATGGCAGCCAGGAGACTAAGAAGTACTGGACACCCAATACACCAGAGATGATGAGCGATAACTGCGTGGAAAGGCCGATGTTGCGTTCGAAGGTGATGGGAAGGAAGTACGCAAGCGAATTGATGCCAGACCATTGGTTGAACCTAGTCGAGCGGGTTAGTGGAATTACTGAGAGAGTCAGGAGGACGCATACATGTACGGACCGGCACCGAGGAGCACGCGACTGATGTTGCGATTAGGGCCCTCGGTGAAGACTTCGGACCAGGATGCTTCACCCAGTTCGCGTTCTCTTTGGACCGAGGCCATGACCATGTCTCGCTCGCGAATGATTTTGGGATCGTTGACGGTAGCATGCTTGCTCTCGAGCGCGGCGAAAACGACGGTCGCCTCTTCGACACGATCGTGTTGCATAAGCCAACGAGGAGACTCGGGCAAGAAAGGCAGTCCGACCAGGATGATGACCAAGAAGAAGCCTTGGAAGGCGATGGGCCAGCGCCACGCGAAGGACGATGGATCGGCCTGTTGGCTAGCCAAACCCATGAAGGTGCTGAGAGGATGACCAAGGGCGATCAAGGCGCTTTGGATGACCAGCATAGCCTGTTCCAGATCAGTGTGTGCTGGAGTAGAACAGATTGGGCCAGCCTTACCCCACGATTCTGACTCTTGAAGCTCTCGGCTTGCCAAATGGGAACATTGACCGTGTTGATGCCGTTTCCAATGCCAGTGAGGACACGGGAGATGGTCATCTGGATCTTCTCGGTGGCAGATGTTTGAAGGATGGTGCCAACTACCATGATCCAGCTTCCCCACGCAATACTGCCCTTACGCCCCCACCGATCGGCCGTAATGAAAGCGACGATTGCTCCAAAGAAGCAGCCCAAGTCGTAGAATGAGGCGATGATGCCCTCGAGGATGGAGTCTGGATTGTCGAATTCATCTCGGAAAGTTGGAAGGCCGATGACGGCGCCCAAGACTCCTTGATCATAACCGAACAGCTGGAAGAAAGACACATTAGAACGAGCTGGGGGAGGTTGAAGTGGAGTAGAGGAAGCCTGGTAAATTTTTTCTTGCATAATCCAATTCGCGGAGAGTCGATGAAGAGTATGTCAAGCAACCAATGGGAGACAACATCTCAGACTCACCAGGAAAGCTATACCACAGATGGCAGCAATGGAACCTCTCAGAGCAGACCCGGTCACGGTCTTCTTCCACACCATCTTGACAGAGGCAATCTGACTCGGTAAGGGAGATAGGTAACAATGTTGTCAGGTAGGGAAGCAAGACCAGATTACAGCAGGGATGCTGGACCGTCTTGGGGACGAGAAGGCCAGGCCGTCCTTATATTACCCCGGATTACGCGACAAGAGGATTAGGCCAGAGCGACTTATGCGCGTCAAGTCAGACGACACTTGATCGCAATCGCCAAGTATGCCAATGGCCTGGGCGCCGTCTGAATCGGTGTTTTGCAGGCAGGAAGGACACGATTGTTCTTCGTTCCTTCGAAGAGGGCCGTGACGATGCTTGAAATTGATTCGGGCGACAATAGCGGGCCAAGAGTACAACGCGCTAAGGGCGGCATGAAGATGGTGTCGTGGTCTAGGGTGGTAACGATTAACGAATAATGAGTGACCGGTGGTCAGAAGGTTGGGAAAGGCGGGAGATCATGCGGGTGCAAGAAGGGGTTCTCAGAGTCTTGTTTGATGTCCGGTGTCTTGGCGCCAAGAATGTGGGAGGATGTGGAGATAGCTGGAGATTGTTCCGCTGCAGTGGACCCGGTGGTAGGTTTTAGCTCCCGCCAAGACCACTACTGAGGTTGCCATGCGCTCTCTCCCTGCTCCTACTAGCCTCCTCGAGCAACGTGGCTCCTCCTCTCAAGTCCTCTCACACCGCTGGGCCCTACTCCACAAGTCGCATCCCTGGAATCCTGAGAAGAGGCTCTTCAGCCGCCCGAATCAGGGACGGGAAGAAGTCAATCTCCCAAGCCGGGGATATAGTCGCCTTGCGATCCTGACCAACTCCCTTCCCTGACTGGCTCCAGCATCCAGAAGCTAAGGCATCCATCACACATGTGAGCAAAACACGGCATGAAACACATGGAGCATCGCCTCGACACCTCGTCTCGCCCGGGAGCTGATTCGTACGTTTCGACTCCTGCTGCTGTTCCAATCTCTTACTCTGGTGTGGCATGGCTATGTCACCTCGATCCTTTTCGACCCTTACAACCGCATCTATCTCAGTCCAGTCTGCCGTCACACTGTCACTCACAAAGTCGCCTTGGATGGGCGCAAGTCGCTCCGTTTGCCAGCCCTGCGTCGACTGCAGCACCACGCTGACTATGCTGCAGTCAGAGGGTCATTCTGTTCGGAACATGCGACTTCGACTAAGCAACCTCCTCGGGTTGGCTGAATGCAATGCAGGTGTATCGGGATGCAAGTCCCACCCGTCTGACTGCCTTGTCGTGGGGGTGGTACCATCTCAAGTTGCGCTTCCAATTTGGGAACGGTCTTGCGATTTGTTCGTTGACCACCCTGACACTGGCCAGCTGCCTCTGCCGTACGGATACACAGCTGCTCGTCTTCTTCTAGATTTCGTAGCAACGATTGGGACGATCGGAGTGTGATCTCTCGCACGATTCACGGGTCGTGTCCTTACATACATCAGTACCCTTCGTGTCTTGACGGGAGGCTGAACATGTGCCCTCCGGTAGATGTCGATGCGATCAGCGACCACAAGAGAACATGCTTGTACGTCATCGAGAGCATCCAACATGCCCTTGCAGAATCAACAACACAATTCGACAGCCTCTCAGGCAAGTTTTCGAAAGTGAAACCCCCAGGAGGGTCGTCCTAGTTGCAAGCTGCCGAGGCTGCCTGACACCTTCGGTTATTCCCATACGCGATACCCATCGACTGGAAGACGAACACCCGTGAATCAAAATAGTCGTAGCCCATCCATGGAGCTATTCGTCCATGACGGATAGCCGTTTACCGATAAGAATGATCTTTATCCATGGACAGAAGAGATCATCGACGAACGACGGCATTCTGTCCGTAAATGACGTCTCCTTCGTGGAAATATAACAGCTGAGTCTTTACTATCCCTCTCTAATCAGTCTTTGCCCCGTTTCTCTGTTCCGCTTGCTCTATTTACCCTCTACTTCGACTTTTCATAAGAGTTTCAATTGGAAGTGCCTCTTTTTAAATCTAGCTCCCACCCATTGCTACTGTCTGCCTCCTCTATTCTCAGGAGCTATACCAAGGCCGCTAGCTTTCCCGATAACCCACTTGATGTCCGCCGCGGATTTATCCTCCGAAAGTCAGTGCGTGAACACTACGACAACAGTACGCAAGGAAGGGTCGCGACGGTAGAAGAAGCAAGAATCCAGGCGGTCCTCTCCTGCTTTAGGCAGCATTAGCCCCTCTTACTATCTATGGACGAGTAAGTCGAGGCACCTTCTATCAGGATTCTATTTAGAGCACGTCATGCAGGCGGATATCGGAAAGGAGAATAACGAAAAGTCACGTGATTGCCCTAGCCCTGGGTGCCAGGCAAGTAGTAAGAGTGCTCGTGTCAGGTCCTGGCTCGTCGTGTAAAAAATCAATCGCAATAATGTGCCACAGCAACCACCAAACAGGCTTCCAAGAACCAAGTCCTGTGCCAAGTTATAGATCTACTCCTTATCGAGCATTAGTCTGTTAGAGTAGCAGCTACGTAGCAAGTTCTAAGCAATCGTTGTATCGCAATTCAATATCGGGATATCGACTGTTAATACTTCTTATTGCGACTGATTCTCTACACCACGAGCCTGGCACCGTCATTGATGGATAAAGGTTCTCTACTCTACCCATGGACCACCGCAGCCTTAACCGTGGACTCGTCCATGGGTTTGGTCCGTGGCTAACGGCAACCATCCTTGGATCAAGGTGAGTAAATAGTCTGTTCCATGAGTTGAACACCATGAAAATCGTCCACGGGTAGAAAGTTTCTCCATGTACGAGTCAAAACAATCTATTTCCCACCAGTGATCTCTAGCCGGCGCAACAAGGTTTTATATCTCGACTGCATTCAACCCCTGCCTTGTGGCCGTGCTGTCATTTCGCTCCAAGTTTGTCCTTTCGGAGTCACTTAGGGTTTAGGCAAGACCATATATGCTGGCAAGACACTGTGATATCATCACTGCAATTATTTACTTGCTGCTCATGACGCAGAGAAGACATACGTGGCTCATCCCCCCCCTAGCATCGTGACACAAGAGCGTACGAGAGACGCAAGTCTATTTTAGCAAAGGGAACGTACTCTGCCCATTCTTCGGCCTGTAACATCATATCGTTACTCCTGCTACCATACCCATTACGTCCATCCATCCATATATCTCCCCCTCTACCCCTCCCCTATAACCCCTTCCCCCCCGCCCTCCTCCACCCTCCCCGCTCGCCCTCCTAACGACCCCCCAGTCCTTCAAGCAAACACTGCGTCCCACACCTCCCACACACCCTCCCTGGCAAAACCCACGTCTCGACACCCCGGCTTTTACACGTCGGGCAGCGGATGCCGGCTGTCTGTCGTCAGGGCACGGAATATTAGTATTTTGTGGGTGGATGTAGTTGAGGGAGGAAAGGGAGGGAGGGAGGGAAGAGGGAGTAGAGGGGAGGGGAGAGAGGGAGTAAAGGGGAGGGGAGAGAGGGAGGGAGAGGAAGGGTTTAAAGGGAAGACTTTGAGGGATGCTTTGACGTACTGGCATTTCATTCAAAGGCCGGGTAGTGAATCCTCGGAGGACGTGGAGAGGGGTGTTGATACAATGATCGTTGGACGGGAGTTTGACAATGCCGCGGGTAAGGCGAGTATGGTCATAGGGGGTGGAATGGTGCATCTTTACAGCTGTGTTATTTTAATGTTGTGGTCGATGGACGTGCACAGCGGTGGGAGGTTCGATTCGTTTAATAATGACATGGCTGTCTCATGCAAGGGGTGGGCATGAGGGCAGCGAATTGGCATTGCGGTCACTCGTCCCGAGTCGTATACGGGCTTCCTGCTCACCAAACAGTTCCGCCTCTTTTTATGCGTGTCAAATATTTCCAAGGTTGGAAGTTGAGAGTGAAGATGGGAGATAAGAATGTACGAGATATTCACCACCACCACCACCAAAGAAAAGAATAGCTTATACCGCAAAACAACTTCAAAGTCACACCTTGCCACTAACCACAAGCTCCATCCCCCAACATCCCCAAAAGTTCCCCCCTCCCCTCTCCCAAAAAGTCCTGAGAAAACCCATCCCTTCTCCTGCAGTACCATGCAATTGCCAGAATTGGTTGCTCCAATTACACGAGGTTTGTGTGAACTTCAAGATAATTGTAACCTATATTCCTCCCAACAACTCGGCTAACGCGATTGCCACAAACCTCCAACATATCATACCAGATCTCAGCGGTCAATAGAGTGTACGAATCCATCCACCGCAGAAGCATTGATATGATTTTCGGCAGTAAAACGATTAGGGAATCGAGGATCGTGATTGATCTCCGAGTCTGTCGCCCAGAAAAAGACTCCCAGGCTTTTTGTTTGCCCTGTTCGAAAATGTGAGATCCAATTGGCTACTACCATATGCATGATGCAGAGCAGTGGACTGACTCACCGACAGGTTCCCATGCCAAACGGCCCCCTTGACCTTGGCCAACGATGCAGTCGCGCTGTAGCCGTTGTGCGGTCGTGTAGATTTCTCCAAAGGTTGCGACTTCCGTATGAAGATGGCCAATCCTGAAGGTGCCGGGCAGTTCTGCGGACTTGAAGTTGTAGAGCATGACCAGCGCGAGTGTGCAAGATTCTGCGTACTCATCGATGTCAGTTTCTCCATCCAGCTGGGAAGGGTTTCAACATCTACCCACTCGTCGTGTATCTCTTTGGTGTCTGTAGTCTGTTGCTACCTGGTGGTGCGGGATACAAACTTGAGTAAAAGTCGAATTTGGCCTGCGGATGGGGGCGGTAGTCCTGCAGAAACATATCCAGTACTGAAACGTAGCAGTCTTCCTTGAGGAAGTTCCTAGCAGTCCAGTCCGGTTTCGAATCGCAATCTGTCACCCCGAGATTTTGTCCTAGTGTACCGGGGGTGGTCAAAGACTGTGAAGGTCGACATCTGGCAAACATGGTGAAGACACATCCAGCAACGATGGTAGAGAGGAAGAGTTTCATGCTCCTGTTCGCCAAATCTTCAACTTCGCCGAACCTGGATGGCTTGGATAGCCAGGTAGAAGGAGTATTCTTGGGAATAGAGAAAGAAGACGACGGTCGTGGACTTTATGAAATACGTCTTGCAGAGTGAACCGGACAGTAAGTGAAAGGAAGTAATACCCTTGATATATGCTGCTGGGCCTCTCAATCAGAAGGCTAAAATATTATCTTTAGTTGAACGTTTCGAATTAGGCTTATCAGATCCACACGGTGTGCGCTGGAGAGAAACCCCCACGCGGGTAATCCGTAGCGAAAATGACTATCGTGGTACGTCAAGAAGCTGAGCGAGAAATTCCACTTAAACCTGATGGACTTATCTTGTGAGTCTGCCAAAGGTGGCGTCCTACTGACCATATCAGCAAGCCATGGAAGTCGCATATATATAGTTCATTGAAGAGGTGGTTGGCATAAGAGATTAAGAAGAGCGCGAGATCGCCTCTAAGCTTCCGCATCATGCATGTCTGACATCGCCGATGTTATACATGTTGGTCATAAAGCTGCTGATTTACGGACCGGCGAAAACGAAATACAAAGCTGGTGGAGCGGTACCATCTGGAATTTGATGTAGGACTGGAGATTATTCGACGAAAAGTGGAAGCGATATGTCCGGTCCTCATCCAAAGAAACCGCGTGTACGCAAGAGGTGTAACCGAGGTTTTGAACGCTGTATGGAAAGATAGAAAACGAATCATACGAGTAAGGACAAGACCATGACAATAGGTATGGGAGGTTGCACTGTGGAGATGTCGCTGCGGCTGGAGCTCCGAAGGCGTTGCTTGCTGGTTCCGGATGCCAGCGCAACATAAGGGTTACCGATTGCAGGGTATGGCAGTCTCCAACATGCCAATACGACGAGGTACTCCAAGAATGTGGATTTTCAACCCACACTGACTACAAGAGATAGAAGCCATGTGAGGGATGGGTGGATCTGATGACATGGGACCCAACGCACTTATCGTCCAGTCATTGGGCGCTCATGCCAGTCTGCTCCTCCGTCAGCCATCCTCCGAGTTTCATGTGTGTGTCTTGTATTGATAACCAGGTTGACGGAGACCCGTAGCCGCACCGAATGGGTCGCTTGTTCGGAGCGCTCGTCGCATACCCGCACTGATCAGCTTGCACTACCGTTCAGGTAGTCAAAGGTAGGTACGTCGCCAAAGGTCCAAAGGCATCAAAGATAGAGAATCCTCCGGTAGTGCTTATGGTCCATCAGGTCGGACCGTGGATGTTCTGCTGATTCGGCCGCCCCGGTCCAAATTATCCGTTGGGACCTTAACCATGTGGTGAAAAGGGGAGCTATCTGGGAGAGCTTGAGATATGACTTGGTATTGCCGGTGACCTTGGACGCATGGGATGGTATGATAGCCAAAACGTCTTGCGGATGGTTTCTCCTTGATCTCAAGATATCGATGTGCTGTATTTGATTTGACTGAACTGGCAGTTTCGTATCAGTACACTCCGGGGAAGTAATTGCCATTTCGCGATTGAATTGAACAGTATCACGCCTCTGCTGGAATGCAGACTCGACCTATTGTTGTAATGTGAATGAAGAGACTCTTCGCAGACCGAGAGACGTTCGGGTGCCAACTAGTAAGTAAGTGTTTTATGCCAAAAGAAGCTAGCTGAAGAAGGTCCAGATCACTCCCGTCCTTTTGGTTGAAAAGATCGATAGAGCTTGTGCGACAGGGGCACCTCAGGATCATAGCAAAGTGTAATAGTGCCCCGACTCTACTGTCGACGACGCACCAGACACGGTTCTTCGTACAAGACACCAGGGATCATAATTCTAAAGTAGTCGTTATCACCGATATACATCGTCAAGCCTCAGCAACAACCTCCGCCCTAGGCGGTGCCGCCACCTCCAAAACCCCCTGTCCCCTCGTATGTTCCACAAACCTGGCATCATACAGCTCCATATCACATTTCCAAAACCCATACTGCTGACCAAAAAGCCTTAATCCGTTGAGGAACGACAACAGCTGCCTATGGTTCATGCCGTCCGACCCCATGTCGTTCCTGATGACAATATGCGCCGACTGGAAAGTCCAGCCCCGGATCTTGCCGATGAAGTCGTCGTAGCCTCGGTTCTTGAGCTCCATTTCAAGGTCGGCTTCGGCTTTGTCGAGGGCGGAGATGACGTCGTCAAAGTTAGGGAGCTCGTCACCCCATTTAGAGAAGATGATCGTTTGGCTGGTGCGGGGGATTCGGTAGGGAAATGGGTCGATGTATTTGGGGCCGGCGCCAATTCTGGAGCCGGTGACCGGGATATCGTTAGCAGGGGTGTGGATTTGGGTTGGGGGTCGATGTGTTTTACCCTGGATCCAGCCGAAAGGCTCCGGGCTCCAGATCAGTCGTATCATCGGCTTTGCTATCGAGCGAACCGGCATTGCTCTCTACACTGTAGGGATTGATGCTAGGGAGAATTGCGGCGAAATTAAGGGAGAAAAGGCATGTTAGGGTGAGTAGCGGGAGAGAACGAGACAACGATAATAACTGCATAGTCGGTTCGGAAAGAGATGTACGCTTACATTCAGGAAAGTATAATATTGAAAAGAGAATGTCAATGGAATAGGAAACGTGGACGACAGCAAATCAAAGCGCAACAAAGCCGGAGAACTTGCCATCGGCATGAGACAACCTTACCAGCATTCTGCAAGGTATATATCTCACTGGAGGTTTCGAAATTGAGAGCCTGGTAATCCATTCCGTGCGTGAAGACACCAAAGCGGGTATATGCAGCGCATACGGCGGTTCGACGCCTCGCCCATACAGCAGCATCCCAAAATAGTATTGCTCGTGCACATCGCAAATGCGGCTGCGCTCGCACAGTGTATCAGGGGCCTGGGGCGTCGGCATTCTTTTTTAAGACCGAGAGCCTCAGACCGTGATCAGCAAGAGCTGAACATTCCGAGCTTCCGTTTCAGATGGCCTAAACTTGATCATGACAACGGCAGCTTGGGCGATGCTCTACCAATTACATCATGCTATCATATCGAATGATGGACACAAGGACATATCAGCTAGACCACGGTCCCGAGAGATTCATGGGACTACCGTTTGATATTTATGCGTCCCGGAATTGCTGGTGCTTAGAGAGGTCTGCTTTTGTTCGTTCCTCTGAAATTTAATATCGGCACACTCGTTCCTCGCAATCGACATCCGGCTAGGACAGATAGTTGAAGGTATCGAGACCGCATTCCGGTGTGCTCCCCAGCGGTTTCGAGCTTCCTGCAAGCGACCAGATGTTGCATTGTTGTAAAGAAAGCCTTCCGGCCACTCTGGATTCTTCCAATCATACATTACCTGAAAGTGAGACATCTCGCCTGATGCCCGCAAATAAAAAGGCGGGATCCATCCTTGAGCAAAGCCCTCTCTTCGCGATACTTCTTTCCGGAGTCTCACAACAAAGAGTGCTGGTGGCACTAGATGGTATTGAGGAGCAAGGTCCGGGTCTGTACTCACACCGACATCGTTCCAGTCTGCTTGTGTGAAGACATAGCCCCACCAAGTGGCCTGAAAATGGATCCGTCCAATCAATGTCTAAACTTGAGGTCACTGTCGACGGTGGATCGTGAGAATCCCAACGGTCCGTGGAACTCAGGCTGGTCGTAGATAGTCACCACCAGTTGCGGGTCATCGAACCGTGCTTGGGAGCCATTGTAGATACCATGCCGGACGGTCTTTACCGTTGATTGCGCCAAAAGAGAAGTTGAAAATGCGTTTAGCAGGTCCGGGACGCAATGATCCACTATGACCATTTTTATCGAAACGATAGATGCACAGTTGTGTGAAAATAATTAATGAGCTCAACCAGCCCTAGGAGGGACTTTGATTCTCATGCTCGAGTTGCGCTTGTACAAGGCGGGTCTCGTCACCTGTACATGCATGGTAGGTCGAGTATGCACTCGATATTCCTTCAATCCTGCAATTGCTTCTGCAAGCGATCGTACTGTTTTAACGCGGTTAAGACACTAAGTCCTGAGACTGTGCGATGTCTAATATGCTCATCCTCTCTCTGTGCCCAGAACATCGACTTTGTTGGGTCGTGGTTGATCACCGTCAGGATAGGAGGAAAGTATTTGTCTTGATTAGATGGCCCTCCAAACAAAAGTCTTAAGTTTCATAATTAGCGGTTTTGTCATTGCTGTAAGGAGTGGGCAAAGCCGAGCTCCTACGTGCTGTGGGATACGTAGAGGAGAGACTCGCTGCCGTCCCAGGCGATACACGTGTTTAGGTAGCTCGTTTCCTTGATGCGAGACAATCTAAGACCCGGCCACGGATAGATGCATATCCTTTTCAATGACGGTGGTGAAATTTCCCCGAAGCTCATGCATCATCGAGCCAGACACTCTGTAGTATGGCGGCGTCCCCTGTTTCGACCCATCGTCCAACTGTTGCCAAGTACTGCACCGTTGCAAGCCGGCACCTGCTTTCATCGATCCTTCTTTTATCATTGAGTCCTCGAATTACCGAGAGAACTTCACTGTACATCATTATGCGATTCGGAAATCTGGACTCGTACACGAAAGCATATCCATTGGATTTGACCAAGTGCGTCCCAGGCGGTATTTTCCTGTCTCCATGATGTTCCAACCGAGCGATTATATCATCTCTTGCCTTATCGAGGAGAAGAGTCATTTCACTTTGGGGCAATGAAGATCCCGCCGAACGGTCGAGAAAATGGAGAGCGATTGGGCTGGAGGGAACATGGTACGGGTTTGGTAGGCGGTCGAAAACCAGTCGCCGTGGAGTCCCCAAGTTGGAAGCTGCAAGACTGCGATTGAGAGCAAAAGAGTTGACATTCGTGACAATGAGTAGGGTGATTAGGAGGCGTGGTAGTATCATCTTGAGTCGTCGTTGTCAGTCGTACGAGAGGCATGTTCTGAGACCATTATTGGAAGATATCTAAGGTACGGCCAGCACTCGGGTGTCGCCTCTTGCACCAAGTTCATTGGCATTGAGCTGGAGTATGATCTAGCTAAAAGCGCGCCATTGACGGCAGACCTCATGAACTCATCGCCGCGTACGACGATCTTGCAGACCAAGGATTGTGGATGAGAGTTGTCAATTGCGCCTCGCTCTCATCTTCTCAATAGCTGCAGCTCTTTGGTTAACCATATCTGTTCTCCCGGAACGTATATGATGCTGGGCAGGAATTATAATGGGGGCAAGTCGTCCCGACAGATGGGACATTGAAGGCGATAGCGCATCCAACTTTCCAAGCAGACACTGTGGAAGATGTGTCTACATGGCGTTACCATGTACGCTCTTCGACCAAAAATCCAGTCTTTAACCCCCACGCCCAAAGCTGGGGTAGAGTTGCTCATGCCTTGGCTTTCTGCATCACGAGGCACGATCGATACCTCCAGACCCTGCATGCAGATCGCACAGTCAAATGTTTTCTTATCTTTCCGCAAAGCATCCTCCTTTTTGGAGCCCAACCCTCTACTCGATGCCGATGTGGCCATGGTTGCATCTGGAGCAGAAGTGCTAGCCTGGGTGAACCCAATGGGCATCGACCCACCACTCTCTTCGTCCTCTTCACGGAGTATCGGATGGTAATCGTATGCTGCTGGAATGAACCTGCTGCACGCCTGGGGCACAAGAAAGCGGGGCTCGAAAAGCTCTTGGCTGATCAGTATACACATCTGAAACCACAGCCAGCCAACGAGAACAATCATCCAGTTGCTATCGGCCTCTACGAACAGAACGTTGTCTCTGTAGAGGTAGAAGTAGGCGAATGGGAGACTTCGAAGGATCGATTGGCCTATGAGGAAACGCCATTGTAATGCTTTCCGGCAATTGCGTATAATGTTTCGATAAATCTGAGGTGTGAGGAAAGAGAGGTAGCTAACGGAGAGAGCGCGAACATAGACGGTACGAAATAGAGAAGGCCATGTCGTACTATGCAGCGTGAACAGCAGGATTATCACCAGGACAAAGTAGAATCGGGCGTATATCGAGGATAGCTCGAGGCGTGCAGTATTGATTTGAGGGTTTTCACGTGGTGACTCGACTACGGTTGGAGGGTTTGTAGACTGGTCTCCCAGTACTGAATGCTGAGGCCCCTCTGACGCTGTTGGAAGGGCAGTCGATAGGTCGGTACGGGGGACTGTCGATGTACCGGAACGGGGCGCAGTGACTGGGAGCGGGAGAGTGTCTGCTCCGGCGAGCGATATTGTTGCGTCTTGGACAGGCATGGAAAGCGCTTGACTAGCATTATTGGCAGTATTATGGCCATCTTGCTGACGTCTACGCTCGATTCTCTGTCTTTCAGGCCTCTGCACAGTCCAAATATCTGTCCAAAACTTCATACCGAGGAAGCCTGCGGAGAAGAAAGCGAGGAAAGCGGTGGCTACCAGGGGCAAGAATGCCGCATTGAGGAATAAACTGATGATGAAGATCGAAAATGATATAAAGCCATCACCCATGGTCAGCATCCCAATCATGTAGAGGCTAATACGGCTTTTAGTGGAAGGAGTAGATGCTTCCCTCATTTGGCGTAGGAGCAGGAAGATCTGCCCGCAGATAACACTTCCCAGCGCAAGAATTGCCTTTCTACTGGATTGGATATATGTTTCCAACTTCGGACCTTGCAAATGAAGTCCATATTGTTGAGCATAGTCTGGGGGACCCTTGGATTCAAGTACGAAACCGCAGTCAGGCGAGAAGACAACAGCGGACATTTGAAGGGGTAGGGACTTCATGTCACGACGTCCTGTAGGATCACGAAGTTCGGCCTCGAGCATCCCAATCTCCGACAATCCCGCCTTTATAGGATGCTGCTGCATGTAAAGGAGGTATTCACAACTGGGAGTGGGCATCAGCAAGTCTGATGGGCTTTCCGGTGATGATGACCAGGGGCTTAGAGCGTTGGTCTCTGAAGCGCGTTCTTGTGTATTGATTGCTATATCCAAAGTCTGGGTCAAGAGCTTTCGTGCCAAAGTGAAGGACTTAGACGACAATGCGAAATATGGCAGAGCGAAGATACCGGCAAAACGTGGTCCAGTAGTTGTGAGGATGATGCTGCCGTCTTGAGGGTAATGAACACCGTGCAACGTTATCTGCCAGACGTTGCCGCTAGAGTGGTCGTCCTCGAGCGTCAGCTCTGCGGTGATCTCTCGAACGGACGTGTCCTCAAATTGGGCGGTTCTACTTTGTCTCTCATCAAAGCGGATAAGCATTCCTCCTTCGCTGCCCGTCATGTTTCGAGTATATCGATCTGTTGTATACACCATCCTGGGCACCAACGCAGTAAGATTTAAGATCGGATGTCTGATTCCATCTTCCAAACTCGATCGCACCCAGCGGCCATGCACGATACCAGTAACATTGTGGTAGAAGGGAATCCCTGGCAGAGTGGCATTGGTGGGTACGGTATCGTCGCTGGTGGTACCGACTTGCTTGTCTTGATTCGATCTCCTCCATGCTTCCACGAGCAAGCCTCTCTGTTGCCTTGCTCTTTCTTGAACATTTGGCAGTAAATCCCAAGCGTAGCCATCATGGTTTCGTAGTCCGGTCTCATTGACCCATTTGTTTGCTGCTGGGTTCAAGTCGCCGTACGAAGAAGTGTTGAGTAGATTGAGGGCATATCGCTCCTGAGTGACTTGATAGTCGAGCTCTCGCTGCTGAGAGGGCGAGGGGGATTGCGTATCAGGCGAGGCAAAAAGTATCAGTAGGAGGATGACGAGGACCACTAGACGAGGTACGTCCATGAAGCTCTCTCGATCCTACCCTTGATCCATGTTCCTCATGGCCATAGAGGCTCCATGCTTGCGACACACTTGCATTCCATTGCAATGAAAGCTGCCTAGGGTAGAGCTCCTTGATAGTTTCTTCTCTACGGGTACTCTGTGGAAGTCAACGCTAGTTGACGCTTTGATATATCAACACTTGACGTCATTGGTAAAGGGCGCGTTCGCGTTGACCTCGTGCTGAAGGTGTTGATTTGCTCCTCTAGCTTTAAGGCATGAAAATCAGCTCCAGACTATCTTCAGAAGCATGGTATCCCTCCGCAGCTCGGGACGAAAGCAGCAGACTCGTCTGAGTTTCAATCCGCTTCCGACGTCTTCACCAGCAGCTTCAGGTCTGCCCGAGCAGATTCAGAGTCGAGCTGCAGCTGTGCGATATGACACCATGGCAAGCCCGACCAGGAAACGCCGGCTGCGATCGTCTTCCGGCCAAGCAAAGCTCGACTTCAATGCGGCGCCATTACACACAACACATACGAGCAGCAAGATTGCCTTGCCCACACCTGAACCGTCGTCTCAGATTGAAGCGGAACATGAGACTGGTGTGTCACTGCCGCAATCCGATCAGCAGCTGCTGATTTTCGAACCAGTTGGGGCCCAATCGCTGCGTTCTACGTCCAATTCAGAGGATGATGAACCTATCACTCCTAGACAGAGCGGAAGACGTCGAACAGGGCTCATGGGAACACATACTCCCCTTGACCAAGAGAAGATGAAAGAGGATAAATCCATCCATAGACGTGGACCAAGCCCGGTACATCCGACAATAGAGCTCAGCGCAAGCGATGAAAGCGATATTCCTAGTCCTCGTAAACGAGCTCACAAAACCCATCGAGTCTCTCCTCAAACGACACCCAGACCATCAGTCACGATGACTAGCGAAGAGGAATCAGAACCAATACCAGTCGGGTCTACCAAGCGTGGATTACGGAAGCCACAGATCATTCCCCGAACTCCTCAGAACAGTAGGCGCCGTCATTCTCCTACGTCAAGCAGTAGCCTCCGATTCAAGCAGGTTTCAGTGCCGATCAATCGCTTACCCAGCAGCACAGCAACAACACCAACACGCTCTTCAAAGCGAGGCAATACTTCAAGGCACCGAGATATACAATCGACAGAACAGCAAGGACAGTCGTCTTCGCGATCGCGCCGTCAAGTGGAACCCGAGTCCGACGGTAGCAGCGACAGCCTGATGAACGAACTTAGGGCATCATCCAGCAAGCCAGAACAGGATCTCTCTGATCCACATAAGGATACCGAAGATTCCAACGATCATGTGGTCAAGACTTCAAGGCGTAGGAGAAGAAAACCGTACATGGAAATTTCATCGTCGGTAGATCGATCGGATTCGGAGAAAGGGCAACCAAGACTCAAAGGCCGACCCAAAAAGGGGGAGAAGCACAGAGGGCTCACTAGAGCAAAAACCCCTGCAACCGAAAGAAGTACCAGGCAGAAACAACTCGAACTGCTTCGAAAGCGACGTGCTGGGGAGACCTTTGACCATCTATCAAACGATGAAGACCTGGAAATCTATCAGCAAGATTCCGAGCCGGATGCAGACTCTGATGGGCCTGTCGAGTTGGAAGACGAAGATTCCGGTACCGAACGCGTCCGACGCGCCATTCCCCCCAATCTAGACGAGTACGAGGAAGACTTCGTCGACGACGACGACGATACCATTGGTGCTCCCGCTGACCTCGCCGACATACCCCTCGAATTCACCCGCCACGCACACAAGAAGCCGATCGAACATTTCAAAGATGTAGTCGAGTGGATGGTCCACAACAGGCTCAACCCAGCCTTTGCACGTAACGACCCCGTTTATACGATTGCAGTTCGCAAACTCGACGATGTGGTTCAGGGTTACGCAGGCTCGAAATTCATGTCTGCAGCATGGAAAGCGGAGTTCAAGGAAGCGTTGAAGAAATATCCGGATTGCACAAAAGTCGATGTACCGACGATGTTCGACCAGAAATGCGAGGCTTGTGGGAGGAGCGGACATCCTGCAAAACATCAACTCACTTTCAGTGGGAAACCATACCACCGCGATTCCTTGGAGGATGTTTCTTCCGACGAAGAAGAAGACAGCGATGAGCCGGAGAACGATTCACAGTTGCCGCAATCCCATGTGAAGGCATTCTTCCTCGGCCGTACCTGCAATGCAAATGCCGAAACCGCACATGCCCTTCACCACTGGCGGCATCAGCTCAACCAGTTTGTTCTCATTCTACTCCGCAGCGAAGGACATCTGTCATCAAAAAAGATCGTCGAGATGAACGGATGGAACATCAAGAAGAAAGAGAAGTATGCGAACGGGGTTGTAGATGGGATGGAAGCCAATGGACAGATGAAAGATCTGTATAGGGAATTCAAGCAGAACATCGAGGTGGCGAGAGAGGCGAAGAACGAAGGAAATTATTTCTATGGGCGTAAGGGATGAAGGGTGTCTTGCCTTTTACGTGGGATGGTTCAAAAAGGACTTGGGTATGGATGCATGGATCGACCTGCATGGAGCGGTCATCGACTGGAAGGTGGCAACTGGGTATAAAACTAACCATAACTCTTGAGATACTCATTAATTCAGGAGACCATTGAAATTAGAAGCTGGCATTCCCACTGAATAGGTAAATACATAGACTTATGATACCCAGCCAAACGAATTTTATACACACCATCCCCGGATCCCTTCTCCCCCTCTCGAATCAGAAGTTGAGAATAGACCGCCGCTCGACCCTCAATATCATACACTTACCCCCCTCCCCCCCCGGGCCCCTCTACCCTTCCACCACTTCCACCCCGAAACAATCCTATAAACTCGCCTTCGCCCCCGGCGCACCCGGTACCCCACCCGCCTGCGCGCCCGGACTCATGATCTCACTCCCCATCTCCCTAGCCTTCTGCTCCCTCTCCATCTCCACAATCTGCTGTTCCTCAATCATAGCCATCATATACGGGACCAGCACCATCAAGCCGCCGGTCGAGACGACGTAGAGTGATTTACCAGAGAAGAGGGAGAAAGACTTCAAACTGCGAGACTGGGGTGTTAGCTTCCTGCACCTGTGGATGTAGCAAATGGGTGGTGGGATTGAGATGAGGGTTATGATGAAGGTTTGGGTTTGGGTTGGGGCTGAGAAGGAGGAAGGGGGGGGGAAGGATATAACGTACGCGGAAAACACATTCGAGGAAGTGGCGGCTATTGAGCGGCGAGTAGAAGGGGGAATCATGTCTTTGAGGGCGTAGATTCGATCGAGGGCTGTTTCGGAGGGGGCGAGTGAGGGGAGGTCGTCGTCTGAGAGGGAGGAATCTATGTTTCCATGACCGAATACATTAGCCTTGCGCTTCTTTCACTTGCTTCTCGAGCATTACTTTTCGGGAGATGTGTTGTTGTTCTGGGCAAAGGGATTAGAATGAAAGGGAAAGGCAACCTGTGTCGGTGTAATCATCGTCTTCCTCTTCTTGGTAGGGACCGGGTTGTTCGCGCACGAGATCTTGGTCTTCGACTTCCTCTAATTGGACCATGGCTGCTTTTAGTTGGGATGGAGAATGAGGAGGGTGGCTATGGAGGGAGAAGTGTATTCACTGCATGGGGGAGCTTGGAAAGTTTCGAAGTCGACGTTGATAAGGCTGACTTTTTAGACAGGAGCTAGGCCGTAATCGGACCATGGCATTCAATTGAATCTACGGAGTATGAACACTGTCGACGCGCTGCATCATTCATGATTATCATTTGTCGGCTGAAGAGCTATTATCATTTCGGTTTTATGCTTAGGCAGGAAGAGAGCAGGAATGGAGTCGTGAATAATTGACCCTATTCCATATTGGACTATTATACAACTCGACATATACAAACTACCGTCTTCCGAGCTTCCATTTCCCAATCCTTTCCTGTATTTCCTCCCATGACAGATGTAATCGGAAGCCTTGCCTCTGACCTTCTTGTAATACAACGGTAGGTGCACCGGTACCTTGACCCTTGTTCGACAGTTCACCCCCAAGCACTTGCTTAGCAACTCTTCGAAGATCATGCACCGTCAGAGCATCGATCTTCCTGCACATTTCTTTGACTCCGACTTTCCGACCATGAACCTGTACCTGCCGTCCCAGATCTTCCAGTTCCACCATACGGCTCTCAAGATTCATGAGCAGTGAACTCCGGAGCTGATTCTTGGCCCGATTGACTTCGACGGGCTTGAGCGCCGAGAAGCCGGTATCGAGCGACAAGTGCTGCAGCTCACGGCACATGACTTCCAGCATCGTTTGGATCTTTCCTGGGTTGCAGCTTGCGCTGATGCCGAAAAGGCCGGAATCCGTGTATGAGTGATTGAACGCAACACAAGACTCCACCCAACCGTACTGATTGAGCACGTTGGTGTACAATCTCGAGTACATGCCTTTACCAGGTCCACCAGCGCTAAAAGAACCTCCGCCGCCAAGGAGAGTCTGTAAAGTAGCGAGAGCGTAGATGTCGTCGGACGATATCGGGAGGGCTTCAAATGCCAGATGGATATGAGAAAGATGGGGTAATGCCGGGTTAGGTGGGGGCGGAAGGTCTGGCAGTGAAAGGAAACCCCCCGTATAGCGAGAAGCGGCATTCAGGTCGATCGGGGTAGAGTCGAGGGAGGACGGTAGTGAAGTTTCAGTTGCGCGTTGTGAGGCGGAAGTTGACAGGTTTTTGAGGAAAGGGATGTTTGAAAGCAGACCTGATCGAGGCGGAGACGAAGGTGTTGTGGCAGGTGATGAGTATGTTGAGGATGAAGCTGAAGACGAGGACGAAGACGAAGCTGCAGAATAGCGTACAGGGGTATACTGTGTCAACCTTGGATCTGACCTCTTCATGTCACCGAAGTATTGCTCGGTAAGCTTCAGGGCCTCATCGTGAGCGACTCCTGCAAAAGCAACGACAATTCTTTCCGGCTTGAAGAAAGTATTCCTGTAGCTTTCCACAGTCGCCTTGTTGATGAACGCCAGTCGCTCTTGCGGACACAAGAGAGGATTCCCAAGCGTGTTGTCCTTGTAGGCGGCTACGTTGACGAGTTCCGGGAGGATAAGCTCCGGCTTTGCCCAAATCTCTCTGATCTCGTACTCTGCTGTTTCCAGCTGTTGTTGCACCTCCAGATCTGTGATCAGGGGTTCCCTAATGGTCTCCGCCAGTAGAGCTAGGGTTGTAGGAACAGCGGCATTGAAGCTGGCAGACTGGTACATCAGGGATTCTCTGGAGGATGCGCATTGTATGTTGCCTCCCAAGCTCTCGAGGGTTTCGAGCATCTGATCTGATGTTCTCGATTTGGTGGATTTGAAAGCCAAGCGATCGATGATATGGCTGACGCCGCGTAGCTCCTCATTTTCGTATCTTGACCCGGCATCGACATAGACGCCTATGCCAGCAAAGGCGCCGGGAAGTGCTTCTGTAGCTACCCGGATGCCATTTGACAATGTCGAGATCTGATCGAGCTCAGTAGGATCCTTCTGTCCTGAATCAACGACACTGGCAAAGCTTCTGCGGGACCTTGATGCTGTTTTCGGGATAGAACGTGCGAAAATAGTGGACAGTCGAGCGAGCGCACGCGAGGAGGCGGATTGCATACCGCGACTATACTCGGGTCTCAGTGGATCCTCACAAGGTGCTTCGACGTGATGAAATACTCGTATTCTGGCTGTCAGGTTGGGTTTTTACTTGTCTCGATGACCTGCCAGCTTACTCAGCGTCCATAGCCGAAGTTATTCCGAGCTGTTTCAGCAGGAGGTCTGGACGGTAAACGTACCTTATATATTCGCGTTTTTTAACTTCGTATTACTACCTTAAACTTGACGTTTTCTACCCTATCGTATTTTATAATAACGCTATTATATTTATTTAAACTTGTACGTTAGTATTATCCGATCTCGGGTAACGGTACTAAATTCTTTTATACGAAAATTATACGTTAGTTATTAAGGAATACAGTCGCGACTCTTCTATCGAAGATTCCAGGCCTGGAGCCTCGCCTAGAGCTTAGAGCCTGGAGTCTAAAGCCTGGAGCCTAGAATATTGCGACCGTGCTATATATAGTAACCTTAGCCTGGAAGGTTAAAACGGGACGAAACCTATAAAACCCCCTTAGACCTCCTGCGAGGTTTGCTTGCCAAAACGGCTAGCGCCAGGTGGTCTGAACACTGAGACAAGGTTTTTACAATAATTGCATAGCGCTGCTAGGCTAAAGACCGCCTAAACCCGAAACACAACAAGACCAATCGCACTGTAGACTACATGGCAACCACCCCTAAGTATCACCTACTGTGGGTGTTATAGTCTTCGAAAAACACGCTTAAGGCAGCTGTACAGAGAAGGTCAAGCAACCGTTATGACGATACTCTGTATCGAGGTACCGACTGCCCCACGGCCCCGATACTGCGATCGATGGAAACTCTTACATTATGACATGAGGGTAACAAAATGCACTCCTCTTCACCAGCGTCGTCATTCGTTGTTCTCCAACATTATCCAGCACCTATCAGTCGAAAGAGTATAATATGAAGTTTCAAACCGATCTGCAACCCATAAACCGAGCTTCCGTACTTGAACGTTGGTGGAATAATTGTTTTCAAGTTTTTTCTTGACCCTGATCAGCTTACCTTGATCGATCCTTACACCATTCCATGCGCATAAAGATGACAATATCGTTGTGATAACAGTCAGGCGGAATTTGGGGTACACAGCAGCGACCCTATAAGTCCCTAAGTACCTAGCATTGTTGCGTGTTGTTACTATATCGTTCCATCGAACATCATCTACCTTAGGTCTGGTTCGAGTAATAGGAAGATATAAGCAGTCGATAAATGGAAATCCCATATGGAGGTATCGACTGTCGTACACCCCTCATTGCGGTTCATTGTCAACGCGAGGCCATTTGAGAAGCACGTGGTATCGATTGTGAAGGAACGTCCGCAAAACTTGCTCAAATCTCTCTCTTGATGTGATAGTGAAGAGACGATATGACTCAACGTTCTTTCCTCTTTTGAGACTCCGGAGAAAAAGTGTTCTCTTCAATTAGCTCAAATTCTCTCCAATTTGCTCAAAATCTCGTTTTTCCTCTGCATGAGAGAGAATTCAAGCTATATGTGATTCTACTTCTCTTCTCTTTTCTCACTTGTCCTCCAAGCACTCCATCTCGCAACTGCCTTCACATATTCCATCGACACTCACCACAGCTCATATCACTTGCCGTCTCTCTGACTCTTTCTATACTTATTACTACCCCTATTACGCTCTCCTGATCATCAAAGTATCAGTTCAAGACTCAATATATCATCATGGCTGGATCTATCTCCCTCCCATTGACGATCCATTTCGGCCTATACCCCGTCGCCAACATTTCCATCGGTACACCGCCGCAGCCGTTCAACTTGAAGATCGATACCGGCAGCAGCGAGCTCTGGCTCCCAAGTCGTCACTCTGACATGTGCAAATACAGTGACTGCTCAGTGAACGGTGCATTTGACGAGCGAAAATCCGAGACTTCCATCAGTGATGACTTCCATGACGAGTTCCGGTTCCACAATAGCGACAGCAGCGACTACACCGGAATCCTTATCCAGGATGTGCTTACCATTGGAGATGGAACAGTCGAGGACGCCACATTTGGCTTGGTCTATAACGCCAAAGGGAACCCTGGAAGCCCTGGCGATGGCTACAACTCGAGGGGGACTTGGGGCCTGTCGTTCGACAAGGCGCAGTCGGATCAAAACGCTCATCCCTACACCGGCGTTCTCGAACTCATGGTTGAACAAGGCCTCATCGAACGCCGAGCATACAGTCTCTGGATGAACAGCCGTGAGGAAGCGGCTGGCCACATTGTCTTTGGTGGCGTCGATCCTACCAGGTACGATCCTCCGCTCACAGGATTGCCGATGGTAGATATGCTGGATTCAAATTCGATGAGCTACCTGACCGTGCAGCTCACATCCCTCGTATGCAACAACTGCGACGGCAAGTCGGAAGTTCGAGAGGAGTCGGTCCGCCACGCTATCTTGGACTCCGGAAGTGCTGGCATCATCCTCCCAGCTAAAATTGCCGAGAAGGTCCTGAAAGACTTCGGAGCTATCACCGATCCACTGTTCGGCTGGCCTCTGGTAAAATGCGACCTGGCTCGGGCAGATGCCTCCTATGATTTCCATTTTGCCGGACAATACGGACCCAAAATCTCGATTCCAATTTCCGATATGATCCGGCCTCACATTCCCGGTCTGCTCTTTGCGAACGCCGATGAAGCCTGCTTTCTTGCAGTGAAGAAACATGGAGAGGCCATGCTTATCTTGGGCACCACTTTCCTGCGATCCACTTACATCGTTGCCCATCTAGACAGCAAGACGATTGCTATAGCGCAGGCGAAAGAAGGCTCACACACTTTTGATCCGGAAGTAATCGAGATCACGGGCGATACGATTCCCGGTGTAGACACGATTATGGCATCGATCGAACAGGCGAAGGCTACGGCAGCGGCCGGTCCGCCGAGAGACACATATGCTGACCCAGGAGATGACTCCTGGGCGTTCCCCAATGATTACTTTGCCGGTAAAGTTACCCACAATGCTCTCCAGGCAGCGTTCACTCCGCCACCCAAACCTATGTACTGAGATGGTGGTTCGGATAAGAGTCTCGTTGTATTTAATTGATAGAAATACTCCTATGGTTTCAAGAGATGCGGTTTCTTCTGCACCACAGAATGTCATTCCATTTTCCCTAACATATGGCTGATATAGCCTCTGACCCGCGTAGATCTACTTTCTTACCGACAATCCCCAATCATCGCAGTGGATCGTAAAAACACGTGCTAGCTGTGGCTTGCGAACGGGTACTGACATCACAATGCATTCAACGGTTATCCAAGCTTGCAGAGGGGCGTCCCCTCGATTACGAGTAGCTTGATCAGTTCAATCCTACCTCTAAATTCATTAGTCTGATCCAAAGACCTCACAAGTTCCGTCTCCCTCCTTCTCATTCTCCCGTTCCCAATCTAAACCCCACAGCCATCATGAAAGTTGCCGAAAACAGCGTCATCGACCTCGATATCCTGCCCGGTAAGGGCGAGGGTGATGTGCTAGGCCAAGCGCAAGCTATGGCTAACAACCCAAAGTAATTATCCACCTTTCCCATTGGTATCAAACGGCCTCTTCGTTGCCCCTATGCCTGGTTCCACGAAGTTGACATGGTCTATCAGTATACCACCCGAACAGCGCGAAAAAGCCAAAGGTATCGTCGCGAATATGCAAGGCGTTGCTGGGGGTGTGGCGGGCACAGTAGGCGGAGGGGTGAAGGGTGTCGTCGATACCGCAGGGAACACCGTATGCCACTCTCTTGCCTCCCTTTCTTCAGTCTCCTCCGGTATCCACCTCACTAACCCATCGGTGGGCAAATAGGTCGGTGCGCTCGGTAGCGGCTTAGCAGGCACCGTCGGCGGCGTCGCTGGAGGTTTGGGCGATACCGTGAAGTCTGGCGGCGGTATGGTGAGCAGTGGGCTTAACTATGTGGGAGGCGGGGCGGATGAAGGTGCAGAGAAGGTAGAGAAAGGGGCGGCGGAAGGACAGAGCAAAGCGGGTGAGATGGGGGAGGAAAGCAAGAAAAGGGTGGAGGAGTTGTCGAAGGGGGCGGAGGAGAGTGCGAAGAGCGCGAAGAGTGGAAAGTAAGGAGAAAGATCCTGTGCAGGCATCATCGTTGGAGATGGGGGTTTCTGAGGGATTTGGATTCGGTGCGAATACATCGTAGGATATATTGTCTTGCTGTAGATGATATAGAGCGGAGTTCGCTCTCATACAAATGAATATACAAACTCAAATTATCCTCACGTCGCGTCCTCCTCTCGACGTCATCGCCCGATCCTCAGCTTTCCAACTCCCAATCCCAAGCTCTAATCCCTCGACCTCCACAAACAACCCCATAGCAATGGTATGTACATAAACCCCATCCCATCTCATCCACCCTCTCCTCACCTTCCTCCAACTAAAAACTCCATAGCCCCCCTCCCGCTCCAAACGCCCTCCCCCACCCCCAGCCACAACCCAACCCACCAAACCCTCCCCCCTCGCCCTCCAAAACAACATCTCCGCCACCACAGAACGCGACATCCACGAAGCCTTCACCCTCTTCGCCTCCCCCTCCACAGACCCCGACCACCAAACCCTCCCCTCCACCTCCCTCGCCCCTGCGCTCAAAGCCCTCGGTCTTAAATGCCCCAAACGAGAAATAAACGAACTCCTCGATGCCGCGGACCCCGACGCCAGCGGCTCAATCCCGTATACCGCATTCCTGGCTGTCGCGGCGCTGAAATTGAATTCGCTGTCATCGTCCGGCGACGATTACGAAGAAGAAAGGCAAGCGGAGATCGAGGAGGCGTTTCAATTGTTTTTGGGGGAGGGGAAAGGGGTGAGGAGAGGGGGGGATGATGATGGAGGGGGGGATGTGATTACGGTGCAGACGTTGAAGAGGGTGGCGAAGGTGTTGAAGGAGGATGTGGATGAGAAGGTGTTGCGGGATATGATTTTGGAGGCGAATGGGGGGGCGGGGGTTAGGAGGGGGGTGGGGAGAGCGGAGTTTGGGGAGGTGATGAGGAGGGCGGGGGTTTTGAAGTAGGGGGAACGGGTGCTTGGCGGGAGAGGGAAGGGAGATGTTGCACGACAAGTTCAAGTGGGAGGAGGGGATGGTATGATACCCGTTGGCTATTTTTGCGGCGGCGAGAATGGATGTCAATGGCAGTGGGTTCCGGGCCCTGTAGGTTGTTTCATTGCATTGGGAGGGAGCAGGCTTTGGGATGAGGAGGTATTGTGATATAGCGCAAATGGCTTTCCGAGTCCTATCCTTGTCTATGCCTGTCTGTTTCTCCTGGTACGACTTTGTCCAGATCCTGAAGACGCCCGGCTCTTCCCTTTAGATTTTCCACCGTCTGATTTGAGGATTTCCATGGTTTTCCCATCTACCTGACGCAGTAACCACCTACAAGTCATCGATTAGTACAGGTTCTGGCTTTTCCGTGAATGGTAATAAAACTTACCATCGATAAGGATATCAGTCCCTGTGGTGTACGTGCTGGCATCGCTGATCAAGTATACATAGGCTCCTTTCAGCTCCTTGGCGTCTCCGTTGCGGCCCATGGGAATCATGGATTTCCACAAATCCTGGACTTTCTGGTCAACGAAGTCGGAAAGACCGGTATCGATGTAGCCAGGCGAAATGCTGTTGACGCGGGCAAAGTCTCTCCACTCGTTGGCCAGCGATCGGGTCAGATGGATACATCCAGCCTTGGCGACATTGTACGAGGTCTGTTCCTGGGGGAAATTGGCAATGTGACCGGACATGGAAGAGGTGATGACCAGGCTTCCGGTGCCGCGCTCTTTGAAGTGGTGGCCGACAGCCTTGGCGCAGTGGAAGGTACCGGTCAAATCGGTCTTGATGACTTCGTTCCAGTCTTCGACGGAGCCGTCCAGGATGCCGGAATTGGCGGTTCGGCCAGCATTGGCGACGAAGCCATCGATCTTGCCGAAGTCTTTGATGACGTCCTTGACGAGCTGATCGACGCTGTCATAGGTGCCGACGTCACATTTGTACGCCTTGGCCTTGATGCCGTAGGATTCCTGGAGCTCTTTGGCGTTCTTCTCGCCTCCTTCAGGGCGGGTAGCATAGGTGATGGCGACATCGGCACCCAGCTCAGCGCAGCCACGGGCAGCCTCAATGCCCATGCCTTTGGGGCCCGAGGCACCGGTGACAACGACGACCTTGCCCTTCAGGCTGAAAAGGTCCATGAGGTGGTTAGCCTTGGGAATTTCGATAGGCATGACTGCGGTTGCTTTGAATTGATGGGAGAACGAGTAGAGAGGTGTAGAGAAGAGGGTGTAAGAGGCAGATGAGCTTTGGAAAAGGTACAATTGGAAGAGACCGAGAAGGCGGGGATGCAAATAAAGTATGGTCGAAAGGATTGAGACCGTGGGGCTCTCAATTGAGCTATTTTCCTATCCTAGACTCGGCGTTGGACCCTTGGAGAGATAGCCTTTGGGTACTATTGGAGGCGATTTGGTTGGTGGGGTTCGTGGTGGGGCAGCACGAGGCGAGTGAAATATAGTAAACAACGGGCCCCAACAGTTTGACCTTCTCATTCGACAGAGAAGAAGATTGTTGATGTTGAGAATGCTGCAGTAAGCTTAAACTTATGAATGTCAGCGTGTTCGAGGGTCTCTGCGTCCTGCTTCTCGCTCGGTTTTCCATCGTTCGCCAAAGCTACTGTAGCTCGCACACCGAATTACCATTGAGGCCCCAGGAAACAGATATTTGGCTACCAGACGCAGATGCTCACTAGGACGATGAGTTGTCGCTGCCGGGGGCCTGACGACGATGCTGTTGACGGTATAGTCTCTGCTTCAGCTCATGCATCGTGGCTTTGTAAGCGATATCTCATCTTTGTCATCCAGTCGGTCGGATTTCATCTGTGAAGGGGGCTGTCAGATTCTGAATAACTCCGCAGCTTTCGATGGTCTCATGCCTGTGATCTTTGCAGTCACTGTTGCGACCATGACCGGGCCCTGCAATCATCTGCCATTCGATGCGGAGTTTCGTCTTGGTATCCTCGTGGTCCCAGTACGGTCCAAAGCCCTGCTTGTGAAAGACATGTCTATGTCTTCAAGCAGGCTGCACACGGGGAGTGCTATTTATTTCAGGGGGATTTCGAATAAGAAGGCAGTGCTAAACAGGGTTGTCAGTACGACATATAAAGGAAGACCTCGTATACCGATGCCTCACGCCCGACTCACGCTGTTGTCCTACCCCTAATGGGGAGGAAAGCTCTAGGCAAGATTATTCTCTGCCATATATCTGGCATGGCAGTCGTTCTGCCCCGGGCCCTTGACCTAAGGGTTACCGCACTGATACATCAGCCTGACGTTGCTCAGAGCTCGACGGCGTTTTGATTATCGTCCCAACAGTCGCCGCGATCCCCTCCATCGTCATTCCGACTGTCGTCTCAATGTCGTGCAGTTCGTAACTACTATTTTCATTGTCACCGTTCACAGAAAGTACTGTGATCCTCTTCGCTACCAATATTTAGAATTCTTGAAGTTTTCAATCCACTTGGACACATATTGACTGGGGACAAGACGTCGTCAAGGCTATGGTGACATTCGGCAACGGTTGTCCACGGTTGTTTCGCGATCAGCCTCGTTCTCCTAGGTTGAGAATAGCCACCGGTAGACGCAAAAAGCAACATTTTGTATCTGTCCTGAATCAGTTGCCGGATATGTCTTCGGCAAGGGTGTTGAAAGCGCATTAAATCTTCCTCTACTTTCAACCTTATCGTCTGCCTCTAGCCTCTGCGCCAACAGAGTGGTAAATATGTTGCCAAACATTGGCGACAGTCGCGAAGAGGACTTGGAAGATCTTCAAGGTCGCCCGGGAAAGTTTTTTTGTAACCCTAGTGCTTCCACATAAGATAGCCTCTATTCCATCTCTCACTCTTGCGCCGTCCAAAGCGGGTCAGATCTTCATCTCGTTGAGCCATCGAGGCATCTAGAATGCGATTGTCCCTGGGAAGCCACCTCCAGCCCAAGGGAACCTGCGTTCCTTGCGTAAGTTCCTAGATCCATCAGCATATTGACTTTCCCATCAATGAAGGTTTTGACGATCGCATGAACCCCCGGTTCCAGCTGTATACAAGTGGTCGCTCTAACGAGGAGTGACTCCAGATCGACCCTAGAAGCGCTTAGCGCCGGTCTGACTTCGGACCCTTAGCGTGTTCAGTTTTCTAAGGCATCAAGTCCTCCTGCAAACGGCGAGACAAATTTGCACAGGCAAACATCCAACCAGCCACCTCCAGATAATCGAATGATTTCTGCCCCAAAAATGTTGACAGCCCTGGAGGAAATTGGAGCCATATGCTGGTGATCAGTACACAAAACAATGCTCTCTCTGCGCCAGGAATTGCGCGAATTTTGTCTACTCGCAATCTGAAGCTTCCGAAGAGCCGGCGAGTGAGCGTCGAGGCGTTTTGTAATAATTGGAGATACCATAGGAGGCTCCAGAAAATAAGTAGTCAGCACTCAAACCCAGGATGCAATCTTCCTCTCACAGAAAACGTCTTCATGGTCGTGGTTAATGTGCTACGATAACCAAGGATATGGCGCTGACTTTCATTTCAATCCACGTCCCATCTTTGACGATAAAAGTTGCAACACGTCGGCCAGGCAAGCGCACATAGTCTTATTAACGCCCCTCGCATTCACTGAGTCTCCCTAGGCGGAGCTCTGGTCAGTATAGGTGGGAATGTCTCTGAGGGATGGCCAACCTCCATGACTTCACCCACCCGGCAATTGAACTTCGCACTACTCATACGATTCCTCGCCAAACTCCATATCTCCACCCCAAGTTCCGGATGCTTGCCTTTCTGGTCCGGATACGCCTGCTCTATCTTCTCGTTCAGCTTCCCCTTTTGCAAATCCATGATCAAAATTGCCAAAAGTTTAGCCACGCGGAATGCGTCCAGCCAGGCCACTTTCTGTTCCTTGGTGGTGTCGGGGGTAATAATCCTGGTATCCGTCTGGGTAAACGATATTACCTACACCCCCGTTGAAGATGTGTATCTTGAAATCCTAATGGATGGCTTACAATAGTCTGTCCCACAGAGTCCCGCATAAAGCCAACGCAGTTCGCGCTCGCAGCAGGCGTACCATATATTTGAGATTAATTCGCTGCCATGGCTTCATGGGAAGCGAATTCCTTTAACAACGCTCTGAGCTTTGTCACAAGATTCTTCTAGGCGGCACCAGCGGGATCTGCCTGTTCTGAAATTGGGACTGATAATAGATGACGTGTGTACTCATCACGGATGCGACCATATGGTTCCGTTGTTGCCATGTTTAGTTAACGTTGACGTAGGGGTTAGGTTGATAAAGGTCCCCATCTTGCGAGAGTACGATAAAGTTTGACGTTTCTGGCAGAAAACATGACGTCACGCGTTGCAGTGCGCTTCTCATGTTATTCACCTCATCTTACTAGGACTTGAATGAATTCCAGAACAAATGGCACACCGAGTATTCCAGGCAAAGTGTACCTCCGGTCGATACCTTTCGATTGGAGGGTGGGTGAGGTCGTGAGGACGGCTCTAAGCGGGCCCCTGCAGGAGGAGGGACGCCGACGCGGGGGTCAGACGAAAGGATGACGTTGAGGCGATTACATATCAATCCATACGTCAACATCCGAAAAAAATGAACCGCTTCACCCACTTGATCTCCGCTATATGTACAGAACCCTTCAAAGATCGTTCCAACTCACAAGACATCTTCTTCCACAGTCCCAAACCCGACGATTGAGCTTATTGCCACAAATGGCGTCGCACAGTCTCTACGAAGATTCCACCCCTGCGGAGGTAAAGAATGCGAAGGTATGTACATTGACATCTAAACTAAAACTCGGTGGGTGCATGGTTGACATGGGGTTTCTTAGGGTCTTCATCTCATCACTATGAACACACCCAACGGACAGAAAGTTCAGATCATGCTCGAAGAGCTCAAGGAAATCTACGGCACCGAATGGACCAAAACGATGATGTGTGACTCTAACAGACTATGAGAGATAATCCCTTGACGCTGATTTCCAACAAGCAACATCATGACCAACGAGCAGAAGAAGGACTGGTTCTTAAGACTTGATCCCAACGGTACCCTTCCATAAGCCACCATGCCCCACTCCGTCTGACAACGGCATACAGGACGTATTCCGGTCCTCGTGGATAACACACAAGACCCTCCTTTTCCCGTCATGGAGACTAGCGCCGAGCTTCTCTACCTTCTCAAATTCGCCGATAAGAAAGACGTCTTCGGTTTCACTGACGAGTTGGAGCGGAGCGAGGCTCTTCAATGGCTCTTCTTCTGGCATGGGTCCGGCGCCCCGTATCAAGGACAGGTCAATCATTTCGCCAAGTTTGCGAAAGAAAAGATCCCCTGTGCGTATATTCTCTCCTCGTCGTTCAATCTTAGCTGATCGCGTCCTAGACGCTATCGAGCGCTTCAAGAACGAGACCCTTCGTGTATTTGGTGTCCTCGAAATAAGACTATCTGGCAAGTACACAGGAGAACCAAGGGACTACCTTGCAGGGAAAGGCAAAGGGAAGTACTCGGTGGCAGATATATGCACCTGGCCCTGGGTTAAAGGGTGGAACTTCAACTTCTCCAAAGAAGATATGGAGCCGTTTCCACACGTACTAAAATGGATCGATCGTATTGCTGAGCGACCTGCTGTTCAGCGTGGTATTGGCGACGAGTACAACCAGTAGGTGGAGGTTTGGCTCCTTTGTATGACACTCATCGCCGATAAGCAAGCTTTGGATGGTTTTCTGACAGCTCTCGTAAATGAAAAGTATCACATACGCGTGTTGAAAGACGTGCAACTAGCCATGTCCTGCCTAATGCAATGCAGCATTCCGGTATCTGGGTGCTTGCTGTTTCATCAAGATGCGGTGAACACTTATCTTCCGATGCCTCGATAATCTCAAAAACGACAGGTCGATTTGTCCGTTTTTTTAAGTATCTTACAGATGAATCTCACAACATTCCCACTTTTATCGTGTCGATTTCCGCTACGGCTCTGCCAGTTCTACCAGCCATTGGTTTGCGTATAATCGTAATGTTTTTCCATCAGAACATCAATGTCGTGACAGACACTTGCCTTGGTAGCGGTGCCAGAACCTACAATGACCGAACGGAGAGCATCTACACAGAGGGTTTCAACCGTACGCACATCCAAACTGTCCGACCATCAGTCCGCTCGCTTACATATTCTCCAGCTACACTGCACAATTATCGAAGTAGGCACATGACAATACCCTGTACCCAGCACACGACTGACGATCGTCTCCAGGCCATCGCCACCATCCTGCCACCCAGCATCCCTCCGATAGAGGTCAGGAACCTGGAATCGTACATCGCCACACAAGAATCATCATAGATCGATTCGAGACATTCCTCAACGTGCCACCAAACCACTGCCCACCTGTCAAACCTTTACGCGGATATCCTATGCACCCACATCACAATGGCCCTCGGTTCTCTCCACCTCCAACATTGCAGGCTTCAACACTACAGCCAGCCGCTTCTAGCTCAGAGGCTGCTAAAAGCCATGCGGTTTCGTACCAAAGGCCTGGACCACGTTCAGCACCGTCTATCGCTCCTGCCCAAATGCCAGACATACCTGGCACCCACCTTTTTGAACTCCAACACGGAGAGGACGGTTTTGGAGAGCAAGTCAACGAAGTTCTAATCCAAAGGCCCCGTACTTGTCCACCACCTTCTGAAATGCAAGTCTTCGGCTCAGGAATGGCTTTTCCACAGGAGTGCACCACTCCATTGGCAGTCCAAGTATCTCGAAATCGATTGGGTCGCCCAGCCATAGATACCCTACAGAACAGCGACCAGCCTCGTCCAATGACTGTCCCGACATCCGCACCTCAAGTTCCTGCATCGGAAAATCATTTCCAGCTTCCTCGTGCTCCGGTTGCCGTTCCAACAACCGTACCAAGACATCAACCCAGCGGCCAAACACCGGCCGAAGGTAATGGATCAGCGACTGCTAAACGTCCACATGCAGCACTAGTAGCGGGCAGGCAAGCGCGATGGGAGAACATGACCCTTGACGAAGCCGAAAAAAACCGCCGCCAGAAAAACAACCCGTGCAAGCTAAGGATAAAAGCGGCGAGGCAGGCGGCACGAGGGAAGGAGGAGATGGCTGCTGCAAATGAGATGGCTACAGCGAACGAGATGGGCACTTCGAATGAAATTATTTCTGCAAATACCATGGCTACCGAGAACAAGATGGCTGCCGCGAACAACATAGCTGGTGCAGATGAGAAGATGACTCCGAATGAAATGGCAGCTGCGAACAACATGCCCACTGCGAACGGGCAAGTCGACAAGTCAGTACATGAGGTGCCTGACAATCTCAAGCTAGAAGATGCTGGAAATGGCGACATATTTCGTTTCGTGGATGGAAAGGTGGATGTAGGGGAATGGTTGGAGTAAGGACTCATTGATCTGTATGAGAAAGGAATGGTTTCAAGATGGTCTTGCTGCTGCAGCTGCTCTTCGTGCTGATACTAGCTGAACTGTCAGAGAGAAGGTGCTAAACATAGTATTGACTAATAATGCATCTTCTAGAGAATGTCTTACCCAACTTGGTGGCACCACGTTTGGAACTTTCCAAGACACAGCAACGTCCCAAAGTAGCATACGACTCGATCTTGTCGCCGGCAGTGACCGGTGATTGCGACATCGCCGCATCGAAACGACGATGGAAAATCCAGATTGTCCTCCAATGCATGACACCATGGCCAGAAAACGGAGATACCAAACGCGTACTCAAAACATCGCAAATACTCCTAACATTCAACCCCCTCTCCTCCATCCCCCGAATCCCACAACGCCTAAATCCCCTCCGCCTCCGCCTCCTTCAACATAACCCTCTCCGCCTCCCCTTCCCCCACCTTCGCCCTCTCCATCCTCGCATCCTCCTCCCCCTCCTTCTTCCTAGCCGCAACCGCTTCATCAAAACCCTTGTGCTCGCTATGGGCCTTATAATAATAAGTCCCCTCCTTCGGTTTGAGTTCATCTGAAAGCTGGGCCAGAACGACGTCGCGGATGGCGTTGACTGAGGTTTCGAAGTTGGCGCGGCGGTTCCAGATGGTGATGTGGGCGCTGTTGAAACGGCGGGAGAAGGAGAGGCCGCAGAGGTCGTCGCCTGGATGAAATTGGGGTCGGGTAAGTGTATGTCATGATGTGGGGGGCAGGAGGCAAGGGTAAGGGAATAGAAGGAGAGCGTTCATACCACTTTGAATCGCATCACTAAACTGCTCACCAACCGCCAACATCAACACCTCCTTCCAAAACTCCTCGCTCAAATTATTCTTCACTCGAAACGTCCACGACCCACCATGCACGTTCCTCGGATCCTCCCATACAGGTTGCACGCCGCGCTTGAAGAAATGGATGCTATCCCGCGTCTTCAAATTCTGCAGCGGGAGCTGGTTGAAGCATTCCCAGAAAGTTTTGATCGTGATGATGGATTTCAGCAAGGTGGTCAGACGATCCTCGTACGCGGCGGAAGCGTCGGCCGTGAAGGAGGATTTTTCGTGGTAGAAGGACCAGGCGTGGCGGAATGGTGGGGGGCGGATTGTGCGGTACATGTTTAGTTTTAGGGCGGTGCGGTCGTTGGAGGCGGGGGTGATTGGGGAAGAATTTGCGGATTCGGAGATGCTTGAGAGACCGTTGAGTTGAAGTTTAGGCGCGGCTGGGGGCGTGGGAGGTGCCATGTTGGCGAGTGTGGTTTCGATGCGGCTTGTTAAGAAAGGCCGGCCAGCGGCACCTTTATGGGTGTCAGATACATGTGAAACAATGGCCATGGTGGTAAGTGAAGCAGTGCTGAGGAACATGAGAGGGAAGAAGGAATATATGACGGGACTGTTTTGCTGATGTGATTCAGAGCAAGACAGTGTGAAGAATGATACGAATGATCTTTGCAGGATAGGAAAGGGTTCAGCACTTTGCAGGTCTTGACCTGGAATATATGGACAGTGTGAAAGCAGCAACAAGAGGTAGTGCGTAACCTCTGGTTACAATGATATTACAGGTCAACCCTCTTCGTACCATCAAAACAGCGAGATGAGAAGCTTAGCTTCCCAGGAAAACCAAGAGCCGAACGAACATGCATGATTACCACACAATGTGAAACACAAAGAGCCTACCTGTAGAAGTTCGGCCAGCAGAGAAGCTGGGTCAAGCTGGCGGAACGACGTGTTTCGAAGCGGATGTCTAATGAAGCATCAGTCACATTGATGGTGCTCCACGTATCGAGGCAGTATGCCAGTGGGTAGATGCTGACGACGCCAGGGGCCATTTGAAACACGCAAGTACAGTATGGAGTATTCCCAACCTACCAACTGTGATGCTGCCTGGTTTTGAAGTCCCAGATATTCAAAATAGGGATCCTGACAACCACTCCGACGGTCTATGCTATCCGAAAAGTGTGGAAACACAAAAGAAGACATTCTGCTGTAAATAACGGCTGACCTGTCGTTTCATACTCCGCTCAGCCGCATGCAGTCCAGTCCTCAAAGGCGCTTGGCCTTGGCGTCTGCGCAACGTCGATCCCTCCCGGCGCTAATGCAAGTCACCTCATGGCTTTGCAGATCATCTAATTTGGTGCTTGGGAAGCGGCGGTGAGCTGGATATGCCAAGCCTCAACAACAGGACAGCTTTTGTATTCATCATGGCTTTACTTATCATGTCTCGCATTCTGTCCGATACAACTTTCAAAACACAGACGTCACAGACATGAACGTGGTTTTCTCTACAGCCGCCGGCCTTCTCGCGGCCGATACCCTTTGCAAGAAACGCAAGTCCACTTCACGCAGAGTCACTCGAGTCCCCATGTCTACCTCTTCCTCCCACTCGTCCTCCTCAGAATCCTCCCTTCCACCATCTAGACCATATCACAGACGACGACGAAAACACAGAAGCCCCCGAACCACCAGCTCAACCATTCGCTCCAGCCCTTCGACATCTTCAGCTTCCACTACTTCCCCTCCCTCCTCCTCATCAAAATCCACAACCACAAAGTCCGACTCCGAACATCCCTCCACGGATCCCTCAGAATCCACCGTCACCCACTTCCACCGCATCTGCCACGGCCGTCTGCCCAAAAGTATCAAACACAGGAGTCAATTACCCGACTACAATACCCTCATGACGAGATACATTTCACCAGAGCGTTACTCATCATCCGATGCTTCATCACTTTCAGATTCATCAGACGACACATCATCTTCAATCACAGTCAGCTCGTCTTCTGGCTCCGAACTCAGCTCTGATTCCGAATCTACAACTTCCACCAACTCAGCCTCCTCATCCTCAATAGCCTCCTCCTCTACAACACCAGCTCTACCTCCTCACATTACCCAAACCTCCTTACCCGCCCCATCCCCCCTCCATTCCCGCCTCTCAAACTTCCTCCCAACCATCCGCGCCTCCAATGCCGAGCTCGAACGTGAGCGACTAGCCGGAACCCTCAACAAGCGAGACATCGAAAACCCCACTCCTTTCAGCGACGGGGGTTCATCATCAGAAGAAGAGAAACGCTACATAGAAATGGACCTCGGTCTCGGTGTCCTGGAAGAGAAGAAGGGTGCAGGCGATATTACGCCCTCGGGGATCAAAAGGGCGAGATCGAGGGAAAGCGAAATCAGGCTTTCGGCGGCTGGAGAAGATGTGAGCCCGCTTGAGGCGTTGATGGGGAGACGGGGGGGAAGGACGCCGGAGGCGAGGGAGAGGAAGAGGAGGAAGGTGGGCATTGAGGTTGTGGATTGAAAAAAAGTTGCTGCTATCATCCGGACTCAGGGGCTACTTGTGGATAGGATAGACCGAGATACCCCTGAATATGAAATTGTTTGCAGGATATTAAGCAGAAAGTATGAAATAAGCTCAGTGCTTGCGTATATTATTCTATCTGGTGCATGCACGAGATTCCCTCCATATCGTACACCAAAGCCACATGCATCTCGACTATACTCCAGCCAGTTGTCGCAACTCTTCAAGTCACTTCCTGGACCCTACACTTCCATCCCGAATCCTGACTCAGCAACGGTAAACTATCCACAAAGTCAGTATGTCTCTCCCTACAACAAAGAGCCGTACCAAATCCAAAAGGAAGAATACGAACCTAGCACCCAAACACCACCCCAACTCATTCCCCGCAATCTTCTTCGCAATCCTCACTTCCCGCCCAATCGGCATCTCATACCCCGTATGCAACAACGCCATCATGAAGTTCAAATCAAGGCAATATTCCGGCCGCCCCTTCAATTCCTCCTGCGCGCCCTTGATCCCTTCAAAAACACTCCAACCGGCCTTGCCCTCACATACTTTGGCCGTGGTATCACGCAGTTCGCGGAGCGAGAAGGATTCCGGCATCCCCAACGGCTGTGTGCGGTCGTAGAAGTAAGAGAAAATGTAGACGTCTTCCTGGGCGAAAGTTTTCTCCAGAGAGGGTTGATGGACGCCGCGGAAGGAGCAAGGGGCGAGTTTGCATGCGGCGTCCTTTTCGAGTATTTTCTCGGCGAGGCCACGGCATTGCGCCGCGCTGCTGTCTGAGGGGCCGACCATGTTGAGATTGATATATTCGGTGCCGTCGTCGAGCGTGACGTTGATTAGTCGGTTCATGCCTGGTGTGATGCAAGGATTGGAGATGGGTTCTTTGATCCAGTCGGGGTTCTCTTTTGATGAGTCGCGTTTGGCTTTGGTGACGGCTTTGTGGATTGCTTTGCGGGCTTCCATCAGGCCGTAACCGAGGTGAGAATGCTGATAGAGGTCGAAGTCCCGACCACCGAATTTGAGTTTGTATTTATGGTCACCTTCTTGCAGCTTTTCTGGTAGACCTTTCGAAGGGCTTTTGAAAGTTGGTTCGAAGACGATTTGGGTGGAGCCACCTCCAAGATCAAAGACGGCCGCTGTGGGACTCTTGTCTGGGCCTCCAATCTTTCCGAGGAGGTAATTTGTGGTGATCCATGCGTATACACCTTCGTCTTTGCCATCCATGACTTGAACACCACCCATCTCATCCGAAACAACGGGAAACGGGAACTTCGTCTCCAGACGTGTGCGGACGGCGGCCAAGATTTTCTGGCTTAGCTCGTCGCCCAACTTTCGAAGTCCTGCCGTGGCCTTGACTGCGACTGGGGTGCAGCTCTTCAACTTGTCCGGTACCGTTTGCACGGCGACATCCATCAGAACATCCAGGCTTTTTGCAGCCCCTTCAGCGTCCTCCCTGTATGAGCTCAATCCAGAGCCTCCTTCTTTTTTCTCCGTCATCTTAAATTGCTCATCTTCAAGTTCAGGCGTACCGCCGCAATTATTGAAACGATATACGTGTACTCGTGAGCCGGTGCTGCCGGCATCAATCATTATGGCATACTGTATTAGAGGTTTGTCGGGTGAACTAGATTTCGTGCATTTCGTCTTCCCCGGGGCGGTTTCCGCTACGCTGGGAGACCCATTAGATGTTGCATGACCTGGAGTGCTCCATTAGCAAGTGCTCGCAGGCAGGGGGTTGACCTTCTGACCTTTAACCAACTCCTTAACTTCACCCGCTGTATTACTCGGTGCGAACAAATACAATAGAAAAAGGACAAACGCAATTATACCCCCCGTCTTCAACAACCTCGATCTTTGTCCCCCCGTCATCCACGATTCCTTGATGTTCTCCACTGTGTCTGATGAGGCGGTACTCCAACCGCTGTTCCTCTGCCTGTTTACCTTCCCGTAGGAATCTCTTCCGTGGTTGTTATTCGGCTTTGGCAACGAGATCGATCGCTTTCGGGGCGACGAAGTGAAGCTGATGTACGACCATAAACCAGGACGTCTTCGTGTGTCAACCCCTGTGGACATAGAAGGACGGGCCGACGAAGAAATTTTGAGTAAATAACGTCCAAGTCAATCAACGTTATGTACTCATGCGCAAGGGAGGGGAAGGCACAATGAGAGTACGAACTCCAAGGTCATGAAGCAGAGGAGTTCAGAAAACGCAACGAGACGCTCGTGGGCAGGGATGTTGGTTGGGGCTGCTGACTTCGTCGCTGCCAGGTGTTGGCCATCCTTATCTTATCGGCGATGCCCCTTTTCTCGCCACCCCCTGTTAATCACAAATACTGGATTTGAATAACGGCAATACAATGTTGATGATCAAAGCTAAGCTTAAGTCTATTGCTCGCGTGATTATATATATACATGCCACATATCGCTGCTCTATGCTAGTACTTGCTCGACCTCAAGGACCAGATCCTTCAAGTCGTCGCTAAAGGACTTCTTGGCGTTAACAGTACCTCTGGCATCCAGTGCATTGCAAAGCTCCATAAGCTCGCCCTGCCGCGGAGCACCATACACTAAAAGTCCAATGGCAGTCAGGAGACCTCTGACACAGTCTTTGCTCTCATTCTCGTTCGTCAAAGTTTCCAATAAGCTGGCAATCAGTTCGACCTGGGCAGACTCCCTGAGAAGATCTTCCTTCTCCTCCAAACGCCGTAGATGATTGAAGGCCGCTATATTAAAAGCCAGAGAAGCGGCAGCCACTCTTACTGGAGGATGAGCCGTGTCTAAAAGCGACGATGTCACTAGCTGAAGGAGCTTCGTGCAGAGTTCCCCGTCTTGTAGGAGTTGAGTAGCGAGAATGGGAGATGTGAAAAGATTGCAGGCCAGTTGCAGAGTCACGATACGAAGACTGTAGGGACACTCTTCGCTCAACGTATTTGTTTTGGTGAAAATCTTGCTGACAGTGGAGTCAGAATGTTCACTTGCAAGATAGCCACTGACGCGCTGATCCACCAGCGCACACCGAAGTATGTCAATATCTGGGAAGAGAGAATCTGGTGGCGTGGTCTCGATAGACTGGACAACAAAAGCAGTGATTGTAGGTAGCGATGGCAGAGGAGCATCGGAAGCACCTGAAGCTTCACGGGTACAGATGAAGTCTTTCAAGGCGCTGACCGCGGGATCGCTGCCCCGAGGACCCATCTTGGCGATCAGCTTCTCCAGTGGAGGAATCTTCGAGTATGTGACGGACTTGTGTCTACGTTGTAGGATGTGCAGCCTGAGGTTGTTGTGTGGGTGCGGAGGATGGGCCATCTGTATGAGCATACGGACATTGCCACGAAGCTGACCTTCACTAGCACCGACCCATTCGTTCTCTTTCTCTCCCTTTAGGAAGCTCATGAAAGTTGGGGTGGCCCGAACTTGATACTTGGAGCCAATTTCGTAGGCTTCGCTGAGATCGACCTTGATCAAAATCGCCTTGTCGCCTGCTTCCGCTGCAAGTTCGTCGTATGCTGGATACACCAGTTTGCATGGCGGACAGGTTGCTGAAGTGAAGAAGATGACTGCGCACGAGTTTCTTGCCGCTGTGAGGAGTGTGTCCAGCTTCTTCAATGTCGTTACTTGATGGACTTGTCCGGTAGGAATCCCGCTAGCTCCATTGACCTGACCTGACTGCGCATTGGAGTGGCCATTCACAACACCGTTGAAGGTACTGCTCGGTTGGTGCTGCGAGGGGATGGCGGCGGGAGCCACAGGCGCCTGTGTAATGCCTCGCATAGCAGAATCGAGTTGAGGTTTCAGCATTTGGCCAAACGGAGTATTTAGAACTGTTTGAGGTAGGGATGTGATATGGTCAGGTATGCCTCTCCCGAGCAGGAACATGGCGAAGTCATTTGTGAAGTTGTTGCAGTTGTGGGTGAACAAGTCATACGACTGCAGGATCTTAGACACTTGGTCGTACGCAGGATTGGTTGTGAAAACCAACCTCGACAGTATATATCTCTTTAAGAGAGTCCAGGTACTCAAGTATGATGTCCAAGGGCAAATCAGTCCTGCCTAACGGTATTATCTCCATTGGTCGGCCATGGTGTGTAGCACCCGGATATGTCTGTTGTATTCCAGCCCCGAAGAAGTATTCTATTCCACCAAACACCAAGGCCGTGTGGTAAACCGCATCAATATGAGTGCCGAGAAACGACAGAGACATCTAACCAACGTGAGCGAACGGTGTGCCAAATCGTGTTGTCGACATACTTGTCTCGCAAGACCCTAAGGTACAGAAGAGTCAGCGAATGTACAGCAGAGGGGCTATGTTCTCGGGACGTTGTACTTGAGAGAGGTCGTAAACATACAACTCGACATCCATGGTGGGCTCGACTTAGGCTCTGAAGTACAGGAAGCTTTAGTGAAGAGGGAGCATCTAGGTGAAAGATGTTGATGTAGGTTGAAGGCCCGTTAAGAGTGGCCTGGTTCCTGAAAGAAATATACTCGACAGGTAGGTAACCATGCGAGCCATGTAGATTATTGGGATGACGCAACTTGGCCGCCTGGAGGGACCCGGAGTTCGCTTGCCACGCCGCGAAACCCATGTCGTCGGGATGAAGAGGCGTCTCTTTCACATTCAGACGCCGGTATCGGTGTAAAATGCACGTCAACTCTACTGGAGACTCCCGACCTACGGCCTTGACCACGTCCAAACCACAAGCAGTGCAGAATGTCATCGAAATTGTTTACAGTCTGGTCTTCGGCCACCACGAGGCCTGGTCAAGTCATCCTCAGCAAGCTTTTACATTTTGAGTAGCTCTGTGAGAGTGAGACAAAAAAGCTCTTTCCAAGATCCTCAATGAAGGTTTGTCTTGTCGTATCAGTCGACTTCGCCGGCTCTCTCGAGCATGGTCAAATCCTGCTCTATGATGCTTCTGGCGCGACGGCCGAATAACCATGGTTCAAGACCGTACTTTCTCGCCAGCATGCGCTTGGTTGGGGCTAACTAGAACACTGGACAGGCCTCGGGGCCTATCCAATGTTGACAATGCTCGGGTTACCTCTTGCTGATAACACCCATCAAGGCAAGAGGTCACCGTAAATCAGCGAGTCCCAGATCCGCAAGGGAATCAAGAAGAGGAAAGTGTGGGGGGATGAACTGTGTCAGAAAAAGGAGAGTCGCTGACCGATTAGGCCTGACCGCCACGCATGTATTGATATGAGTTCATGAAATATCCGCCATGTATGATGAACAGGAGACGAGAATGTCGTTGATTGAATTGTAGTCGCTAAACCAATGTGGGTATATAAATAACTCTGACAGTCGCATATCCGACAGACAGACGCCCGAGAGGGTTAAAACATCCTCGAATGGACTAAGGCAGTCGGTACACGATCCGAACAGCTACTGGACCCTAGGACCTTCGACGAAGCACCGGGCGGTCAAATACTGCGTGCTCGAACGCCATAGCCAGTTCCCCCACTAATTCGCAAAGCTACCACTGAGGAGATACCTCCGCAGAGTGGCGTCGGCACCGCGACCTGGTGACCGGACCTCCCTCGAACCTTCTCGTGGAATCAGTCTCCGATTTGGTTTGTCTCTCGGACCAACTGACCATCGAGTTTGGACCCAATCCACCTTTGGCGAGAAGAGAGGCCTTTCGTCTTCGGTACGTACGCCACATACCCGCATCGAACCCTGGCTCCAGAAAAGTGGGCGGCCGCGAATGGTGTACCCCTGGCGAAAGTTTTCCAGTGTTGTTGAGTGTCACCGACAGATGGGACATCTCCCATCAACGATGATGAAGCGCTCATGCGGACCTGATGTGCATCTTGAGTCTTTGGCGCCATCCACCGAAGTTTTGAAAAAATGTAGGCCGTGGTCGTTGCACAGTGAATAAACGTAGTAATTCTTCCACCAATTGCACATGATGACGGTGATGATGGGGTGCACAACAGTCCTCGAGGTGTGTCGCTGGCGTGTACTAAAAAGTAATAAGTATAGACACCGTTGATATTGAGCTGATTATCTTACTCAGTTGCGACGAAAACACAGATGCTGCCACTCAATGGAGACTGACAGTAGGAACGAGTGGGAATATGAAGGCAGGAACGACAGGTTTGATCAAGAGCTTTACTACAGAAGCTATGGACAGAGTTTTATATCTTCAACCAGTCGCATGTTAGACCGCTTGGTTCGGGACGACATTTACTGTCGATGCGGCCTGGCTTGTGCCCTCGAGGTGGAAACCCATAGGGACATTGATCATGATCCACCTGATTCAAGGGAAAAATTTGCGTCGACCGTGACACGCCAGTTTTTCAGGGCCAGGCAGAGATGTTAGCATGTCGGCGGGTACGTACTCGCGCTCGACGGTCATCGGCCGGCCGTGGTTGAAACGAGGGTAATCCAGGTCTGGCGTGTAAAGAAATCATCCAGTGGGTTGGGCGGTCCGTGTGCGAAGGCCATGTTGTGACGACGGATCAGGCGGTCCAAGCACCCCCAGACCGAGTCCGGAGCACACAATCTGGCAGGCCGATTATGTCCCAGACCAAAAACAGAACTGACAAGGAGGTACTCTGGAAAGTTTAACAATCTTCAAGGTGGAATTGGAGCGGTAGAAGCGGAAAACGTTGTGTCGTGACAGAATGGAGGAAGTTTGGCAGCTCGCGGGTACGTCTGGAGAAACGCTGAGTCTGAAATTCCCGGGTGGGGGTTAAGAGGGTCCATGTCGACCTTGTCCAAAAAAAGTAAGGGGAGTTGATCGAAACAGGACGCTTGTGATACGCGCAAACATCAAAACGTCTGCTAGCCAGAATCCTCTTCGGTCCCAAAGTCTACCTGATTGGGCGCACGAGTCGTGTTTTCCTCAGAAGATGACGACCGTCACCCGGGTACCTGGATCGAGCCTTAGTCATTACAGCAAGGAGGTGTTCACGTATGTAGGCGGGACGCAACAGGCCAACAGCAAGCCGGAAGAAGCAACGGACTCCAGCAGCAATGGTCTGCTGATCGTGCTTTGATGCGCAATAGAAGTCCTTCGGGAAGCAGCATGCTCTGTACGGACAGCAGGCGTTTGCATCCAGGCCTGTAATCCGGACATCGCTGATGGAGCAGAGAGATCGAGCCAAAAGCTATGGGCATATCGGTCCTGTCAAGAGTGCATGGAGGAGACGCACCGAAGGCATCGCGTCCTGCACCACCGTTCAAGGGCGCTGCCCACTCTGTTTCGATGGTGCTTCCATGTGGCTGTCTCCGGTTTCTTCAATGATCCTGGCTCAAAGCTTAAAGGGATATTTCCACAACGTGTTCCTGCGGGCCGGCGAGCTGTAGCCGAGTCCCATGGAGCGGATAAGTGCCGGTGCTTTGACCGATCAGGTGAGTATGGGGAGCCCTGCAACCCCGTATATGCTGCGTCGCATATCGCTTAACAGTCAGCTGAGCAAATTACCGTATCTCCCGGTCGCTCCCAAACGCTGGGATGCTTTTCACATTGCCCATGAACGCCTGTTTGGGGGGCAGAGTCTGCCAGATCGGAGATCAGACAACGCCCAATGCTGCAGGAGAGGTCTCAATTGGGTCTTCCAAAGGCAGCTGCAGAATGTCTGCGGATGCCAAATGCTCCCAATGGATAAGCAGCGGCAACTCAGTCACCCACGCCCATACGCACGCCTTTCCCGGGAACAGGTGCTGATGGTGGACTGTGCGTACGACTGCGATCAGAATCGGACTCAGGGAGACGGAAAGGATGAGGAAGAGGAAGAGGCTGACAGCCTTTGGAATATCGATTCCTGTGGCAACCGCGCTAAACCCCCTTCACATGGCGCCATCAGAGAGCCTCAAACAACCCCTCAAAGCCTCACGACATCTATCCTCAGCATCACGAGAATTATCAAACACATCCAATAAATTCTTTCCTCATTCATCGCCTGTACGCTCGCTGCCAGTCGCCATACCATCTATTACTTTCTTCCCCTGTGCGTTCCGGGTTTGTTGAGCTCGTGGCCAACGTTCAACGGCTATGGGGTTCGGAGACTTCTCCTCGATATGTCAGAAGAATGCCTTTCCTCTGTGTTCGCTGGTGGGCTCCGGCAATGGCATAAACCGCAACACGGGTGTCCAGCCAAATTGCTACGCTCGGAGCGTCGAGTTTGCCAACACCATCATCTTCGAGGCTGCCACCGATTTCATGCACATGCTCGCTTTGGGCATGGCAGTGATCATGGTCTTACATGTCCGCTCTAAATTCACAGCCGTTGGTATGTTGGCCCCTTTGGCTTGCGGTTTTTCGGGTCGGAACAAGACTGATCTTCGATGTGTTCTATTTTTAGGTCGCAAAGAGATCACGACATTCTTTTACATATACATGCTTCTCACCATGACGTCTTTGGTCTTGGATTCCGGCGTCATCCCTCCTGGCTCGAGCGCATATCCGTACTTTGCTGCAGCACAGAATGGCTTCACCTCCGCTCTATGCACCTGTCTGCTGGTCAATGGATTCGTCGGCTTCCAACTATACGAAGACGGGACAACACAGTCAGTCTGGCTTCTCCGCGGCTCCTCAATCGGCATGTTCATCCTGTCTGGCGGAATCTCCCTGATGACGTTCATGAGCTGGGGCTTGGCGCCAAATAATACTCTGGGGCTCTTCGTCGTGCTATATCTGATCAACGCAATATTCCTACTCGTCTACGTCGTCTCCCAAGTGATCTTGGTGACAGCGACACTGCAAGATCGCTGGCCTTTGGGTCACATCGGTTTCGGAGTCTTTTTCTTCATCATCGGCCAGGTGATCCTCTACGTTTTCGGCAGCACCATCTGCAACGCCGCCCAACATTATCTGGACGGTCTCTTCTTCGCCACAATCTGCAATCTGCTGGCCGTCATGATGGTCTACAAGTACTGGGACTCCATCACCAAAGAGGACCTGGAATTCAGTGTCGGCACTAAACAAGGGAACTGGGAGGTCAAGGAGCTGCTGCCCGAGGAAGACCGCCGTGCCACGATCTACCAGGATGGTACTTCGGAGTATGCGAGCAGCATGTATCATCAGGCCACGCCAAGAACATCGACATACGCCGGCTATCATACATAACTCGACGGGTATGAGCATGCATTTTTGGATTTCAGCGCAGCATCAGCGAAATAGTCGGAGTTTTGGGGGATGGGCCCGCTGCATACTTCCGGAGTGATAGTTGGATTAATGAGGATGGTCTGGTCAAGCGCGGTCGGCTGGCGATCCTGTTGCTTGGGCATTGGATAGGAGGAATATACCTAATCCATAGTAATCTTTACCCTAAATGTGTCCATGATTGTTTCAACATCCCGGCCGCCAATTACCAAAAGAAATATGAGCAAGTACGAACACGTGCCTTTCCCATGCATATAGACAGAGAGTGGTATTAGCTATCGCAGACCTTAGACAACTATATACAATCTCTCTTCCCCACCCCTTCAAAATCCCTGGGGTGATCAAAGAGTAAAGACAAGTATGCATCGCTAAGGAGTAGAGTTGTTATGCCCCTCTATATACATCCAGTCCGTCTCCCTTTTTACACCGCCCGCCATGCTGTTATACACTTGCGAGATCCCTCTCTTGATTGACAGTGATAGAAATGTTATTCGAGGATCTTCGTCACAATGGCCGTCCCCACGGTTCTACTGCCCTCTCTGACCGTGAACCGCTGACCTTGATCCACGGCCAGGGGATGGAAAAGGTCGCATTTCATCTCGATGTTGTCGCCTGGCATTGCCATTTTGCTTGCGCGGTCTTCGGTGCCGTCGGGCCAGAAGAGACCGCATGCTTCGTCTGTGTGAAAGGACGTTTGTATCAGCTTCTTTTTGTTCCAAGATCGACTGTGGGAAAGACGTAGTAATAAAGTAAGAGGGGGGATGGATAATGTTGGAAACTCACCAGCCGTCCTCAGGTAAATTTGCGGTCGATAATTATCTCCAAAGCCTGTGTGTCTTCCTCCTTCCTCCGTGGTCAAAACGTACATGGAGCACAAGAAACTCTTATGCGCCTTTGTCGTCCCCGGTTTCGCAACCACCATCCCTCGCCTCACATCTTCGCGCTTGACGCCTCTGAGCAAGAGGCCGGAGTTGTCGCCGGCGCGAGACTCGTCGCAGGATTTTTTGAAGGTTTCGATATCGGTGACCTTGGTCTTGATGGGGGTTGCGCCGACTTTACCCACGAGTTCGACTTCACTGTCCTTCTTTAATGAACCGCGTTCTACCCGTCCACTGGCGACAGTGCCGCGTCCTGGGATGGAGAAGACATCTTCGACGGACATAAGGAAGGGTTTGTCAACGTCGCGCTCGGGCGTAGGGATCCATTCGTCCACTGCAGCGAGGAGCTCGTCGATTTTCTGGACGCCGATGGTCGGTTGGGTGTTCTGGAGGGCACAGAGGGCGGAACCGAGAACGATGGGGGTCTCGTCGCCTTCGAAGCCATAGGTGGTGAGGGTTTCGCGCATTTCCATCTCGACTAGTTCGAGCATTTCAGGGTCCTCGACTGTATCGATCTTGTTGACGAAGACGACGATTTTCTGGACGCCGACTTGACGGGCGAGGAGAAGATGTTCGCGGGTTTGAGGCCTGTACGAAGATGGTGTCAGTGCAATGCTTGTATTAGTTGAGACTTCCAGGACTTTGAAGCCTACATTTGTCCGTCTGATGCTGCGACTACAATGATAGCGCCATCCATACTTGATGCACCTGTGATCATGTTTTTGATGTAATCCGCATGGCCTGGACAGTCGACGTGCGAATAATGCCGGTTGTCGGTCTGGTATTCGATATGGGCTGATGAGATGGTGATACCACGCTTTCGTTCCTCAGGGGCTTTGTCAATGGAGCCATAGTCCATGAAATTGGCATACCCTTTCTCCGCCTGGCGTTTGGTGATTGCAGCTGTCAAGGTTGTCTAAGGGGACACGTCAATGATGTTATAGTGGCGGTAAATGCCATTGAGATCTATCTACCTTTCCGTGATCAACGTGGCCAATTGTTCCTAGCAATAGTCAGCGTAGCTTCTTGCAGTTCTATGGTAGGAAGACAAACCGATATTGACGTGGGGTTTATTCCGTTCGAAGACGGTTGCGAGTCCTCGATATTGGGTCGCATCTCGACCGAAGACATGCTGCACAGGATTGACGCCTCTCTGTTTGGAAAGGACGACTCGCGTGGTCGGAATCAAGGGAGCGTATGCTCGGACAAAACCCGCCATCTTCTTACCGATGGCCTCCCTTGAGCGGGCACTTCGAAACACGAGCGGAGACTGGTGGACGATACGCACTGATTCCCAAAAGTTTCTTGACGGTCCCTCGGATATGTTGTAGCTACGCTCCACTAACCCATTCTGGTAACTCTACTCGACCGACGATGATATGGGACATTTGAGCAATATCACATAGGCTATGCGGCTCGTCATCTTATGTTAACGATATACTCATAATGCTTTCCCATCAGTACGACCCGGTACCGACTCCTGTCACTAGACGCGATTCCAAGCATTGGCTTCCTCACTCTAATCCTTGGTCTCCCCTTTCTGCTTGTTCCCCTTCGCCTCAAAGAACATCCTCAGCTCTCCTCCTTCCTCTCCCTCCAACGCCTTCCACTCCTTCGACCCTTGAACCGTCGCCGCCTGATCCCTTATCATCTCCAGAAGCCCCTTAGCCTTACCCTCTGTGACGTCTTTCCTCTGCATCCACCCTCTCCGCTTCTTCCCAAACACAACCTCTACCCTCCTGCCGTCACTCAAAAACTCCCTCATCTTCTTAAGGCGATGATCCAAGTCGTGTGGTGCAATAGTCCAATTCAACTCGACTTCCTTGGTTGGGATAGACACGTTCTTTTTGGGCTTCGCTTTCGCGATCTCCGCTTGCCGGTGGGAATGCTTATCGACGACCTTGCAAACTGGGATCTTAGGTCGACTGTCTCTTTGGCCTTCATCAGGTCCAGGCGCGTCGGCAAATCGGGGGTGGACTTTTTCACCGACTTGCATTAGGAATTGCGTTGAGCGGTCAATGGATGCTAAGGATTCTCGTAGGCTTGTAGGTGGCTGTAGAGAGTTGTTTGGGCCAACGATTTGGATTTCTGGGACGCGTATGCCTTCATCACGGATAAGGCCATCATTCGAGGACGCAGCTGTTGATCTCTTGTTGCGGGGCCCATAATTACGATGTTGTAGGTTGAAAGGCTGGTATCGTAGAGGTATGGGCTTGCGGAGACATGGCGAATGCAGCCTCCAATTTGGTAGGAAGACTCGTCGTAAAGCTTCAGCGGCACTGATGAGGTGCGGCGAGTGTGCAATCACCCTCATGGATGAAAATAGAACGCTTCTGGTCAACGATTCAAAGAAGCTGTCTCAGTGTTCGGACGACCTCACGCTAGCCTGGCCACGTTTCTTGCATAACGGAATCGCAACTTCTTTGCATGCAAAATGACCACCCCATGCCACCTCCTCTCTCAACCCTTACCCGCATCACAAATTCGCTGCGTCCGAACCTTCAGAAACGCTACGAGATACGTCTGATTTGGCACATTTCTGTGGCAGCGTTTAAGGCAATCTGCGCTGGGCACGTCTTCGCTGAATATGTTGGCTCCCGATACGGGACGTATGGCCCATCCATGCTCCCTACCTTAGCTGTTCAGAATGACACGGTCTGCATCGCCAGTAAATATCGTTATGGTAGGGGCGTCGAGGTTGGAGACATGGTTAGCTTCGGCCATCCTTGTGTGCCCGGCGAACATGCTATCAAAAGAGTCGTTGGTATGCCTGGGGATTTTGTGATGAGGGATGTGTATCAGGATGGAAATGATACGATGCTTCAGGTATGGTTACAGAGGATTGATCCTTTGTTGAATAAGCATATGCTAATAGGGAGCTTAGGTGCCCGAAGGCCATTGCTGGGTTTTAGGGGACAACTTGACCGAGTCGCGGGATTCAAGAACATATGGGCCTTTGCCATTGGGCCTTATTAAGGGGAAGGTGGTCGCGAAGCACAATCCTCGATTCCAGTTCGAATGGTTTCGCAACAATCTGCAGCGGCCGGCATCTGTCGAACGAAGCGCCTCGTCAAGCGGAGACGCTGCATCTGGATGTACATAGCGCATGAATGGTACCAGCCGTCACACATTTCATCATTGAACATCACCGTTTAAGCGTCTTCTGCTTCTCCGCATCTCTCACAAGCTTCCGCCCCTTGACCGGCAATCCCTTCCTAACCCGGACCTTGTCCATATATCTTTTGGCCACGTTCTCCTTATCAGCCAATTCGCCCAGATCCTCCAACTCGTCTTCGGTGAAAGGTACCCAGAATGGATCTTCGTCCAACATCTCGAAGCCTTGGAAAACCAACTGTGGAGATGCAGCGCCTGATGTACGTTTGCGGATATCCTCGCTGAAGCCAAAGGATTCTGCCACAGGGAGCACCGACAGGATTGTGAAAAATGGCGTTCCTTCTTTCAAGGATTCGGACACTATGCGACCTCGGCGGCGTGTGATGACCCCGTATACACGGCCCAAGACCTCGGCTGCGAATCGAATCAGTCCAGCTCCAAATCGTCCTATTCTCGATGTACGGAGGTGTGCAAACCATAATAGGAAAAAAAAGGTCACTCACTTGAAGCCTGTATCTCACAGCTATACATGGCGAGCAGAAGCCGTGGGCTCCAGTCCAGAAAGCCTTGTCGTATTGAATCTCTGACTGTCTTGATGACCTCACCAGTCAGCCGGCCATGTATGTCTTTTGAAGAAGATTCGTCTTCCGGTGCCGCTGCAACAGTCACTTCTTCGAGGAAAACCGCGAGACCCTGGCATGGTTCGCTACAGAGCGGGCCTTGAGCCATTGCTAGCTGGAAGGCGTACGAGACCTTGTCTGAGAAGTCCTTTGCTGTAAGTGTGTCGGATCGTGGTGGTTCATCAGGAGAATCTGACTCTGACTGCTTAGCTTGCTGCTCCTCTTGTAAACTAGATCCAGGTCAGTGGATTGTAGTCAATATTGTATCGCGGTAGGGAAACATACAATTTCTCGCAGCTCCCTGTGACATCGACCAAGATATTAGGCCCCGTTCTTCGTGGGCCAAATGCTGCGATTTTGTCCACCACATTCGACCATGATTCGGACTGAGCTGCTGCTTCCGTGAAAGTATCTTGGAGTTTCGCCCTGAAGTCTATCATGGACTTCAGGTCTACAATCTGAGGATGTGCCTCTTCATCTCCGTGATCTACGACTTCCTTAGCATTCTCGATAACCCCTTGCTCGGCTGTTTCTTTCGCTTGTCTTTCTGCATAAAGTTGCCTGACGATTCCCACATTGCTATCTAGGAACTCGGTCACTGCAGTTGGCAACGGTCTGACTCTCAAACGAATGGTGATCTGCTTCGATGTCGTATGCACCACCACTGTTCCTCTCGGCAAGCTCTTGTCTTTGGGCGCCGCCATTTCCGCGGCGCTGACGATGGTTTCTCGATACGGCACGATGGGCTCTCCCGCCTGTATCTCACATCCAGCGAACCTCTCCCGGAGATCCTTCAAACATCTTTCGAGATGTAATTCTCCAGCCGTCAAGATGACATGTTCACCACTCTCAAGGACTTCGTAAACCGCACACGGATCGCTTTGCTCTAGTAATTTCATGCCATTGATCATCTTATCGAGGTCTCCTGGGTTTGCTGGTTCCAAGGCAACGCGGACGATTGGCTGGCTGCCCATGCTGACGCCAGCCAGATTGATAGCACCTTCCAGTTGACTGCATAGGGTGCCTGATTTGAGGATGTGACCTTCCAGACCTGCGATACCAAAGACTACGCCCGCGGGTACTGATGTGAGAGACTCAAGGCCACGGCCCATCATGAGGTACAGCCCCGTTACGACGACCTTTGGTGGCTCCGGAACAGCATGAGGATTCGCTGGGGAGAATTTTGGTGGCAGGACATAGACCTCGTCTCCTACGCTTAATGTACCTGAGTAGAGACGAGCGAAACCAATAAGGTGTTCTGGGTCTTCTGTCTGCTCCTCGTGCTCGGGCTCTTGCCCGTCATCAAGGCTTATACTATTAAGCGCATCGCCCATGCCGTTGACTCCATTCCGGTTCTCTGCCTCTTCAGCTCTTCTTGCTTTGGCAAACTCTGCCCTCTTCCGCCTCGCTACGTCGCGAGCCTCGTCTGCAGTCATCAGACCGCCCGCTTTGCGTTTGTTTTGCGGCAGTTCACTGGCACGGACGGCTACCATCTTACTGACGTAGGCAACAACAGGGACCTTTTGGTCGCTGTGAAATCCTACCATGGCTGAGCGTACATGCTTGTCTACATGCTCCGCTGCTGGTGAGGCGTCTATCAGCGCTGGAAGACGGCTAGCCTGGGCAAGCGGTGGAGACGGGAGATACTCTGTGACTGATACAAGTACGGCTGTTGAGAGAGGTAACCATGCGGAGAAGACTGCGGTCATGAGAGCTCTGGGGTCTCTAGAACGGAGAATGTGTGGAGGTATGTTCAAGGAGAGCGACTTTGTAATTCTCTCGACCATGACCGGGTCACTGCGGCAAGAGTGTCATGAGCGCCGTCATCCTTCGGAGGGGACAAACCCTGATAACATACCCTTTCCCCTTGTCTCCCCCTGTCGTGGCCTCGTAGACTGCCCATATATTGTCCAGTACCAGTTGTACGAACATTGGCTTTAGAGCCCTTCCCCTGAGATGCTTGGACCCAAGCACCCGCTTGGTCTTTGGCTCGAGATAGAAATCGCCCCAGAGGACCTTCTCCAGGACTGATCTCTTGATACCCAACTTCTTTTCGTACAGAGAAGCGAACTGTCTCACGGTAAAGGCCCATCCGTCAACAGCACTGCTGAAGATGACATTGTTCTTTTCCGGGGCGAAATAGAGATCCTCATCATCTCGCTCCTCGAACTCACCGTCAGTGCCGTTAGTGGCCAGACTCTCAGTCTCGGCAGATACCACGCTTGATGAGGTCTTTGCAGCCTTCCTCTCCAATTTCTCCTGTTCCTTCGCTGCCGCGGCAGCAACTCGCTCCTCGACCCTTTCCCGCCATTGAAGATCTACTTCCATACGCTCACCTTGGAAGAAGCTCCCGATGACTGCGTTGACCTGCTCGAGTAGCTTACTGAGATGGGTGTAGGCCTCAGCAGCGCTCATCTTAAGCTCGGTGATCAGACGATCAATCTTGTTGATGACGAGCAAGGGCTTGAGATGCTCAACCCACGTCTGCCGAAGCACAGTGACGGTCTGGCTACATACTCCCTCGACAGCGTCAACGAGCACCAAGGCACCGTCACATAGTCTCGATGCGGTAGATACCTCGCTACTGAAATCAATGTGTCCGGGTGAGTCGATGAGGTTGATCAAATATTCTTTCTGCACTGGCGCCTCCTCGGCAGCAGCACGCCTTGACATGGAGAAGTAAAGTGAAATGGCCGAAGACTCCATTGTGATTCCTCGCAGCTGTTCATCTGGTCGAGAGTCCAGGTAGCGGATCTTGCCCGCCAATTTGGGTGATATGATGCCATTTGTGGCAATGAGGGCGTCGGTGAGAGAGGTTTTGCCATGGTCCTAGTGATGTTCAAGCCTTGCCTTTTCGCTGTATCATTGCAGGTGCTTACTACGTGTGCCAAAATGCAGATCTGTGACCCAATTAATGATTCCGGAATCATGCCGGACAGGGAACTACGAACATTCCTGATATCTTCCGCACTACGCTGCAACGCGATGAGTTTGTCGGGGTTCACAACAGGCATATTGCTCAATATTTGGCATGTTCAATTTTTTGAAAGCTATTCTTGAAGTTTGGGGGATGGAACCATCAGCAACAAGTCGATAATCGATTCTGGCTTTGACTACGTCACATAGCTGTGCTCATGATATAGGGTATGTTGCGTGCTCTACAACGGGACTACAACGGCATGAGTCATAGTCGACGACAACTTCGTATAACCAATTAGAAGGGATTGTCGTTTCGCTACTTGGTATTATGACTCGGTATATGTGGAAGCTGATCAAGTCATGCATGATGTGTGTCAGGACGTCTAGTCTGGCATCATCAGTCCCAACTGTCGGTAAGCGATCGGGTCATAGCCGACGGTATGTACAAGAGCAAACATTTCATTAAACAAAGCATGTCCTACTTGAAGACCTGCGAACATGGCATTTATGGTCGATGCGGAGACGACTCCGGGATACGCGATAGAGAACGGGCCTCTAAGATCACGTGTATTTCCTATTATAGCTAGCGTCGCCTATTTAGGCCTAGCGTATACTTATAACGTGTATTATTTAATTATTTATCGATTTTCTCTTTTTCTACTTCCTAGAATATATAATATATAGTTATTTTTTATATAAATTCTCGTAGGCTAGCCACTTCGAACCAAAGTGGCGATTCGACTTCGCGATAAACGTGGCTAACGCGGCTAAATTACTAGTTAAAATTAGTTTTCTTTCTAATACGATTAGATATTCGAATCCGGAATACGATTTTGGATTCGAAATCCGATAAAACGATCAATCTAAATTCTCGTTTCTATATTAGAATTTATAATTATAAATCTGGTATCTATTATAAACTATTTGAATTGTCTGCAGTTTATATAGAATTCAATAGATATAAAAGTATTGGTCGATGGTTCCGGCTGACTAATACGCTGACTAAATTCCGTCAATCGCGGTTTATTAGTTTTACGGGATTCGTTGCCCGATTAGACCTAGCGTTCAACCTTGCTCGTTTATTTATAGAGGAACTTTCTATTTATAGAGGAACTTTCTATTTATATAGAAATATTAAACTATTATTATTATTTTAAATCGATTTATAATAATTAGAAATAATAAAAAATTTATTTATATATATTATATAATATATATATAGCGTTTATAAATATTAATTTCCGTTTATAAATATTAATAATACCATTAGTATTATATATATTTTCAAAGATATTAATTATTTCAATTAAATATACTTTATTAGGAGTATTTAATAGATTATTACTATTTTTTACTAATTATATCTTATATATTTAAATACGATAGAAATAAACCGATTTATTAATTAGATTCTAATTAATTACGATAACGACGGACGAGTTATCTCTATTTTTTAACGATAGTATTATCTTTTTCGGTAACTAGTTTATCGAATTTATAGATAAAACCGACTTTAGATATACTATTAACTAGTACTAGAATATACTAGATCTATTAAACTTCGTATATAATAATTACAGCGATTTTAGACCTTTTAAAACCGAAGTAGATAATACTATAAACGTTAAAATAAAATTATCTTCCCGACTATTCCGATTATCTAGATAGCCCGATAAATAGTTAAATAGCGGGGCTATAATATAAACTACTATTAAACGTTTTAGAAAGAATATAGCGAAATTTCGGAACGATTCTATATATATATAAACTTTCGTAAATTATCGAACCTTTTCTAAAAGTAAAGAAAAGAAAAATACGATCGACGAAGTTCTAGCGGACCTTCCTACTTTATCTAAAATAGATATAAACCGGAAATCAAATAAAATATAAAGCTATAGCTCTAATTTTATTATAATACGATTTTTCGAAAAGTTAAAAAAATAGAATATTATAATCTAGATAGAGTTTATAGAATTTTATTAATAAAGTTAATAGAAGAAAAAAATATCTTCGCCGCTATCTAAATTTCCTACGTTCTTTATTAGAACCGATAAATACGAGAAATTCGTCGTAGGCGATATTAGCTACTTTTATCTTTTCTATAATAATAAATCTGTCGAAACCGGACCTTATATCGAATATATAGATAAAGATGTCTATTTTCGCGATATCTATATCTTTATTAAACGAGTTAAAGACGTCGCTAGATTAAATAATAAAGTTAAAAAAAATCTATAGATATATCTTCGCGGTAAAACTTTATAATAATATTTTAACGAATTTTCGGATATAAAAAAAAATATCTAATAAAAATCTCGACGTATATATTAACGCCTTAATTATACGCTTTAAATTATTAATAGAAAAAGAAATATATATTCGAAATAAAGAAAAATATATTATTAAAAATATAAACCGCTATCGCGAATCTCGCGGATATAGTTAAACCAAGTTTCGAGTTATAAAGATCGCCGAAACGACTAATATTCGATAAATTATTATTAGACTGGCTACTTCGAACCAAAGTGGCGACTCGACTTCGCGATAAACGTGGCTATTGCGTCTAAATTACTAGTTAAAGTTCGTTTCCTTTTTAATACGGTTAGAAATTCGAACCCGGAATACGAACTCGAGTTCGAAATTCGATAAAACGGCCAGTCTAATTATTATATAGATATAGATAGATTTCGTTACTCCTTTTTATATTACCTTTATTTTTAAATTTATAGAAAAGACTACTATTAATACGTTCTTTCGATTAATAGATAATTATAAGCTTAAAATCTAAACTATAGAAAAAGATTACTTACGGTAATTTCGAAAAATATCTTTTAATAATTTTAGCTATTAATAAATAGAAAATCCGTTTCTATTCCGGCTTTAACCGATACTAGAAAATATAATATATTAATTAATATTTTGTTTCGGTTTTTTCGAATACGAATATTAGTATTCTATAATTTAGTAGACTTTTTAACTTTTCTAGAAATATTAGCTTCCCTTTGTTAAAAGAAATCTACTAGAAACGTCTTCTATTTAAAACGGCGCGAACTTCTATCGCTTTATATTCGTAAATAGATTAGAAAATCTATAAAGAAATTCCTTTCTAATACGATAGAACTCTATATTAATATATAGTAATAGATTTTAGAGACCTTATAATAACCAATTTTAAAAAAGATTTTACTTCGGTCTAAATTTCTAACGTTTAGCGCTACTAGCTCCGCTTTAATAAATCTATTAAATTGAAGTTTATAAAGATATATATAGTAAAAATTATCTTATTATAAAAGAAATTTATATTTAATATATCGAATAGAATACCGTCTATAGATATTATAGTAATAGATCCGCCGAACTTTATAATAAAAAGGTCGAATACTATAATAGAATTTATAAAAAGTCAAAATATAAAGAAATTAGCTAGAATTTCGTCGATATTAGACCGAAAGTTTTATATTCGTATTAGAAATATAACGTTTTATTCGATTTATATAATAAATTATTTAAATATTTTAAAATTATTTACTAGAATACAGAAGATAACGAAGCCGAAATATAAATAGTTATTATCGATAAATAATCTTCTAGTAAAGAAAATATCTCTATATTTCGCGTAATCGCTTTAAATAACGAATAGATTATAGGAACTGATTTAGCCTTTAAACGTTTCTATTACGCCGTTCTTTTATTAACTTTCTATTCGAATATATCTAACGTTAAAGACGTATATACTAATTTAAGATATACGATATTAATAGCCAATAAAAAATTTATTTTAGAAGATATTAAAATTAAAAAACTACCGAAAAAGAATTCTATTTATAGCGTAGGCGAATAAATCTATCGAATCGATAAATTCGCTATTTTTATCTTCTATTTAAAAGGCGATTTAGCTATTATAGAATTTATTCAGAAAATCTATATCGTTAAAAATCTATAAACTAATCTACTATTAAATATAGATATTTTAATTCCGGAAGAAATAATTTTAGATTATTGAAAATAGTAGATTATTATCGGTATCTGCGAGAATTTTAAAGTTGACTTTAATTTCTATACCTATAAGGAACCTAACTTTAGATATATTACGTTTACGATTCCATAGAAATACGTTAGAAAATTGGCTAGATAAACGAGTCTAATTATCTATAGTCGTCTATAGCCGCTATAGTCGACCTTTATAATAGAAGCTTTTAACGAACGGCTATCTATTAATACTATCGGCTACTTTTATTATATATATCGCTTTTTACTTCTATTAGATAGTTTTTTTCGTTAGTCGTTAATATAATTATTAAATATATCTCTACTATTTTCTTTTTGATTATCTATATATTATAGACGTTTTATAATATTATAATTATATCTTCGCGGCTAGGCGGAATTAGTTATAATAATCTATACTAGAACTCTTTTACTATTTAATAATTCGGACTACGTTTATAGCTATAGCTAGATTCGAATATAACGCTTTTTAATATATAGAAATATTATATTTTAATAATTTACTATATTAATTTTATTACGCCGCTCTATGGATCGAAATAATACTATTAAAGCGGCAACGCCTAATATCTATAAAAGAGATAAAAAATCTTTAAAATTTTGATTTATTTAGATAAATATTTATTTTATATTATATATAAACTAGTTTCCGAATAAAGCGATTAAAGTTCTATTTATAATATTATATTTAAAAGAAAATAGCCTTTAATTAGATATAGTTCCATATAGAAGACTATTTTAATAACCCGGAAAATTAAAAGGAAAATAGAATGATATAAATTTTTTATACCTTCAGTAATCTGATTATAGCTATAAAAGAAACCTTCGGAAATAGAAATAAAGATAAAATAATAGAGAAAAAACTAATAGTTCTAAAATAGTAGAAGTCGGTAGCTATTTATATTATTTAGTTTAGAATATTAGTTTATAAGACGGACTAGAAAGATTTAATCCTAAAAATTTACTTCTATAGAGGATTCTATATAAAAATTAAGGAAGCTATAGTAGTAATTAAAAAACCAGATTTATTAACGTCTTTTATCGAACTAGCGATTAGAATTAATATTAGATAATACGAAATATATATAGATAAATAGATATTTAATAAAATAGAACCCGTTAAAAAATAGTCTAAAGGAAATCTAATAGAACTCGATACTATTAAAATTAAAGAATCGCGGATTAAAGTTTACTATTTATATAAAAAGACGGGATACTTAAAAAAAAATTATCTAACTAAAGAAATAATAAAGGTAACGTAATATCAGTTCGAAATAATAGAAAAATTACCCGAGAAAAAAGCTAGAGAATATTTAACTAAAAGTTAGATAGCCTGCTATTATAATAATTACTTTATCTATCTATCGGACAAAAAAGAGATAGAATAGTACTCTATAGAACCGAAAAAAATAAAAAAGAGGCTAATGTTAGAATTTAAACTATATAAAATCAAAAAACCTTTTATAGTAGTATTTAAAATTAAAACTAGAAGTTATAGAATAATAGCTTTTATAAATAGAAAAAAAAAATTATAAAAAAACTATACGATTAAATTAAAAGATATATTTAAATACGTCTATAATAAAACAATAGAATTAAAAATATTAAAATTAAAATAAAAAATAGATTTATCGGAATTTTAAACTTTATAATAATTTTAAGCTATAGATAATATATTATATTCGGAAATAGATAGAAAAAATTAATTTCTAGAATACCGATATAAGAAAATATAGTCGGACGAAAGATAGAACTATAAATAATATATTTTTTTATATATAAAAATCTCCTATATAAAAGATTAAATATTATATTAAATACGGATTATAAATAAATTAAGAAAATTAATACTCTTTTTAAAGCGAGAAGTAAAGTATAGGAAATAAAAATCTAGAAAAAATACTACTATCTATTTTCGCAGCTAGTATTAAAATACAATAATATTTAGAAATTAAATTAAAAGCTATAGATAGAAGATATTAAAAAAATTTATAAAAATATTATTAAAAAAATACAAAAGACCGAATATAACTCTATATCCGGACTAGAAAAATAATTAAAAAAAAGAATTCCAGACTTTATACTAAATATATAACTAAAGAATAAATAGTTTCTTTTTTTATTATTATAGAACGAAATAGTCGCTAAAAAATAAAAATTAGTAGAAATATCGGAAGACCCGGACGTAATTTATAATATTAATACTTAATTTAGAATAGATAGATACGATATAACAGAATCTTTAATTAGATATTCTTTTATACGCGTACTAATTCTAGAAGTTAAAAGAAATCGAATTTTTTTAGAAATTAATTTAAATTAATAGAATCGAAACCAGGAATTAATTTATCGAATACCTTTAATATAGCTAGCGTAAAATCTATAGAGAAATAGAATATAATAAAATCGTTAAATTTATTAAAATAAAATAATACGCGTTATTTTTAAATAATAAAATTACTTTCCCGTTTATCTAAAACGCGGTAATAAGTAATAAAATATTTTTATTTTCTAAAAAGTCGGCGGAAATCTGACTTTTAAATAAGATATTTATTACGAATTTCTTTTTTAAAATCTAGAAAAGATTCGATACGATAACGCGTTTCGGTATATTTATTAAAAAATATTTCTAATATTAGACTGAAGCTTATTTTTTTTTATTAAAATATTTCTTTACAGATATTAATATAGAAAAGCTAGAAAAAGTAGATTAGATTTATAGATAGTATTAGAAATTAAGAAATTATAAGATTTCTAGGCCCGAATATACTTACTATAAATATTACTATCTACTTTAACTTTATATTCTTTTAAAAGATTACGGATATAAAGATTATAAAAAAATATATAATAATATCTCTCGATTAAATTCGATAGAAAGAATTTAAATAATTATCTTTTCGGAAATATATAATAAAAATATTAAAAAAAAAAGAAAGAAAAGGAAATAATTAGGTTTTAAAAATTCTATATACGGAAAAGCTAGATAGAAAACGATATAAAAGAAACTTTATTATATCTATAATTTTATAGAAATATACTAGAAAATTAGCTAGATAAATAAATTTAATTATCTATAGCCGCCTATAGTTACTATAGCCGATTTTAATAATAGAAACTTTTAGTAAATAGCTATCTATCGATACTATCGGCTATTTTTATTAAAAATATTATTTTTTATTTCTATTAGATAACTTTTCTCGTTAGTCGTTAATTTAATTATTAAATATATCTCTACTATTTTCAATTCAATTATCTATATAATATAGACGCTTTATATTATTATAATTGTATTTTCGCGGCTATATAAAATTAGTTACGATAATTTATATTAGAATTTCTTTACTATTTAGCAGTTCGAACTACGCCTACGGCTGTAGCTAGACTCGAACGTAACGCCTTTTAACGTATAGGGACGTTACAAGACGTATTATTAAAACTTAAAGTAATATTGTTTTAAAATCTAAAAGAGTTATACAAGTCCTAGTATAATATCGAAACGATATTCCCGGAAATCGTAATTTCTTTTTCGAATCTAAATTAAAGTTAACTCCGAAAATAAATTTTAGTTCTAACGGTAGCGTTTCTATTTATATAGTCGACGTTTTATTTAGCTTCGTAAATATCTATAACGCAAGCTGTTCGCTAGTAGTTTTATCTAAATAAATTCGGTTTAAAAAAGTTATCGAAAATCGGTATAAAAACTACTATACCGCTATTTCTAATATAATTTCGCTCGCTATAAAATTAATCTAGAATACTATTAGATATATCGTTAAAAAATCAGTAAAAAAAGCAGCTATTAGAACCACTACGATATTCGCTACTACCGCGATAATATAAATTAGAACCGTATATTATCTAAAATTATCTAATATAATTAGCGCGCGGAATATTCTAATAAATTAGAACGCTTTTTATTCGGCTAATAAAGTAAATTTTAGCGAGAATTTAGCAAGATTTAGCGCGAATTTAGCTAAAAATATCGAATTCGCTAAATTAATTTCCTTTACTATATCTATTAATTCTAAACTAGAATATCGTCTATTTAATAGTATTACGATTTATAGTAAACTACTAATAGTATAATAATTAACCGCCGTTACCGAAAAATACTAAAATATATTTACCGATTAGAAAGCTATAATAAATATTTCTAAAAAGAAATAGATACTAATATTTTTAAAAAAAGAAACGAAATCTACGCCTTTAAAGATTTATAATCTAAACTATACGGACCGTATTAAACTAGATAAAATATTTAATAAATTCTATAAATAAAATAAAATAAAATATTTCGAATAGCTAATATCTTTTATATATTCTATTTTCGTAGTATAGAAGATTTTCCTAAATAGTATAAAAAAGGGACGGATAGTAGTTAATATCCGAAACTTTAACGCTATTATAGAAACGGATAGTTATCTTTTTCTATTATAAACGGATATTATCGCTTTAGTATTAAAATACCTCTATATTTCTATTATTAATACTATAGGATAGTTTTATTCGTTTAAAATCTAACGATATAATCGTTATAAATTTACTATAGTTTTTTATTATAGATAGAAATAAACTTCGGTAGCGTTTATAGAATATAAAGATTTACCGCCGTATATATAATACTAAACCGATAAACTATTTTATCTATTTAAAGATTTCACTAAAATCTATATAAATAATATTATTATCTTTTTATATAATTTAAAAGAATATTTAAAATATTTAGATTTAGTTTTCGTTCTATTTCGAAAAAAACATTTAGTTTCGCGCCTTTTAAATTATTTATAGAGTATTTCTTAGTTTATTTATTTAGATAACGCGTTAATATACTAGGAATAACTGCTTTAAAGGATAAAATTAAAGCTATTTCGGAAAAGACTTTTCCTAAATATTTATAGAATCTAGAAATCTATTTCGGAATAACTAACTAGCTATATTATATAATCGTAGAATATATATAACTCGCCGAACCTCTATAAAAAAGAAAGATTCTATTTATAAAAAGATTCGGACGAAGTTTTAAAAAATTTAAACGTAAATTCTAATTAACAAAGTTAAAGTATAATTTTATTCTAAAAGAAAAGAAATTATTTCGAGTACTATAAACAGCGTTTAAACTATTAACTTTTCTCTATTATTTCGATTCTACGAGGAAGTTCTACGTCGATCTAAATATATTAAAGTAATTCGACTTTATAGTAATTATTTACTATATTAAAAGATATTCCGATAAAGATTTTCTATCTACTAAAGTATAGCTAATAAAATTACTAAATAAATATTTTAATAACACCGAATAGAATTATTAATCTACCGAATTAGAAGTCGCTAGAATTATCTAAATAATAAAAAAGGCTCGCTATATTATCGATTTATTATTAAAACTACTAGTAAATATTTATATTAATAACTCGGCGGTAGTTTCGATTTTAAAATAGATTTTATTTAAAATAATAAATACCGATAAATTAAATCTAAAACTCGTTCGTATATTATAGTATCCTTCGGCTTTTAATATTAAATTACGCTATAAAGTAGGTAAGACTAATATCGTTTCTAATATTTTATTACGATTCGAGATAAAGGTCTTTTATATACCGGTTAAAAATAAAGAAGATATTCTAGACGTACTATAGAGAAATACCGAATTTAATAATAAAAAAGATATTTTATAATATATCTCGAATACTATTATACCGATATATTATATAACGTTCGTCGAAATAGTAGACGAGTTTAAATAGCGTATTAAAGAAAGCTATATTAATAATAAACGATAAACAAAAATTATTATAATACTACGAACCTAGAAACTAAATTCTAATATTAAAGATAATAAATATCGCGTATTAGATATTAATTTCCGAATATATAATAAATTCTTTTACTATATTTCTAGAAATAGCCGAAATCGATTCTATATTCCGGATAAACTCGTAGATAAAATTATTAGCGAAGTTTATAATCGATATTATTAAAAATATTATTATATATATAAAGAACTCTATCTATCGATCTTTATTCGTAATATATATAAAAAATTTAAGGAATATATAAAATACTGCTAGTAATACTAATTAAATTAACCGAAACGGTATAGATTCTATAGTTTCTTTAATTTAATTTCTCCGAAGATACTATTTTATATAATTACGATAGATTTCGTACTCGTATTATCTACGAAGTTTTTTACTAAAGATTATATATTAATAATTATATATAAATATACTAAAAAGAATTTACTATAGAATTCCAAACTGATTTTCTATAATTATAGAGAAATAAGGTATTTATATATAAAAGTATCTCTACGCTAGATCTATATCTATTTCTATACCCGCTTTTATAATTAGCGATCGGATTAATTAGTATCCGAATTCGTATATAACTATATAATCTAGATATATATTCCGTAACCCTTTAAACTATTTAAATAATTTAGAATCCTAACTACTATATTCTTCCCTTCCTAAATAAAATATAGAGGAAGTAAATATTCTCTAAAGCTAAATAATAATAGAAATAAACCTATAATTAATAATAACGAATAAAGTAAAGTAAAGAGCAAAAGTTTACTTTTATATAATTAATATAGGAGTAAATAAGTATATTAGTAAAAACTTATTATCGACTACTATAATTTCGAATTTTTTAACTTTCGAAGCTTTTCCTTTAATAATATTATTAATTAACTATTCTATAATAGTAATAATAACTATTATAATATACCGTATTTAATTTAGTAGCGGTTAGAATTATTATAAGGTTTTTATAAAATAGTAGAAAGTAAACTAATAAGATAGTAATTATTACTCGTAGAAGTAATTACTATCTTTATATAGTAATAGAAACTATAAATTAGGCGTATTCGATAAAAGTATTATTTATATTAGTAGTTCTGTTAATTTATTTTAAAAAGTATTACTCTTCCTAATAACTTCCGGTATTAAAACGTCGAGATTTATATAGAATACTTTAGTAAATTTAGCCGATTTATCTAGATTATATATTTATAAAAATTTAATACTTTTTTCGTATAAATAAATCGTCCTTTAAATATATATAACTTACTTCCTTTTAAACGATTAACTTTATTTTAACTATATAAAATTTAAGCGAGTAAATTTTATAGCTTTTATACTAGCGATATTATCTATCCTTTTATATATTATATAAGTATACGATATGAATTCGGAGGTATATATAGTAACTACCTATAGAGATACTACTAAAGTAAATATCTATATTTATTTTTATATAGATCGTAATCTATAGTCGGTATAGAATTTCTATTACGAGTTTAGATCCCGTAATCTTCTAGATAATAAACAGGTACGAGAGCTAGAAACTATATAGGTAATAATACCCTACCGCTTTTTCCTATTCTACTACGGCTATATCGATCGTCGTCGAGGCGAATTATAGACTATAACGCTATCTAGCCCGATTTCCTATAAAGTAATAGAGGCTTTAGTCTTCTAGCTTTATTTTTCTAGACTACTATTAATAACTCTAATAGATTTAGATAAAAGGATAAACTTTCTATAATCTAAACCGAAACCTCGTTAACGAATATAGCTAAAAAAGGAAGGGCTAGTAGTTATTTATTAGTTAGATTTCTATCGTATATATTAAAGGCTACGAGCTCGTTTAGTTATATATTTTTATCGGATACCGATTATATATAATTAGAATTTTAGTACGGCTCTATATTTTTTTAGGGATCGTTTTCTATTTCTTTTATATTTTCGGACCTAGAAAGTATATTATCTTTACCGGCTATTTTTACTATATAGCGCTATATTTATACTCTAGAGATATAGTATATAGTAGTTTAATATTAAATAGAGCGGTTCTAGAGCGAGAGGGAACGCGAATATACTAATTTCGATTTTACTAATAAAAATTATTCTAGTTTTTATTAAATACTTCGATCTCGTCGGGGGCGGTAAATATACTAAAATAAAAGAATAATATATAGTTACTTAGACTTTAACGTAGCTGTATTTAAAATACGATAATTATATTATAAAGGGCAGGCCTATTATATTTTAGCTTTATACTAGAATATAAAGAAGGTTTAATTTACTAAACTTTCGATTTAAATTCTTTTAAAAAAGGAATATATATTATATATATCTTAGGATAAAAGACTATATCTAAAGTTATTATTAAATTTTTATTAAATATAATTCTATAAATTAGTAGAAAGCTCCGCTTTAACGTTATTTTAGAATTATTTATATCTTTATTTACTCCTTATTTTACGGGAAATTAACGAGAATAACTTTTTTTTAAAATAAATAAAAGGTAAAGATATTATATCTAATTTAGAAATAAAATATATTTTAATATATACGAATATATAAAATAATAAATAAAACTAAAAACCTAACTAATTTCTCTCTTTTCTAGAAGTTTATACTTTATTATCGCCTTTTTCGCGGAGATTATTCTTAGATATAAGCCTAAATTTAGGTAAATAATTATTATCTAGATTTTCTACTAGCTTTAGTTTACGAAATCTTTTTCGTTTACGCTTTCCGTCTAGTAGAAGCTGTTTTAAAGTAACTTTCTTTAATCTTCTATATCTATAAGGTATTTTCTATCTAACGGTAATATCTTTTTCTATAAAATATTTCTTTATATAATTTCTACTAATTAGATATTTATTAGCTAATTTACTAAAAGGTTTTAGAATATAAATATTTAAAATCTCCGTTTAAATAATTTTATATAGACTATATTAGTTAACTTTAAACTTTTATAATTACTTAGTTCTAATTAAAACTATATTCTCTTTAATAAAAGTATTACTTTTTACCTTTAAATTCTATACCTTTTTATTAGCCTTTACTCGTACTATTATATCTTTAAATACCTTAGCTCGATCGCGCGAAAGAAATAGTATAGAATCGATTCTCTTATTATATTCTTCCGGAAAAGAGCTAGAAATATTAGTCGGTAGCGTCGGGTTAACGTTATAAAGTAAATAGAAGGGTAAAAATCTAGTAATCGTATATATATAAATACGCGTAGTAAATAGAATCTAATCTAAATAAAAATCTTAAGTCTTTTTCGGCTATCCGATATAGTATTTAGTAAGTATTTTCCCGAGAATTCTATTAAACCTTTCGACCGCGCTATTCGTTCGTAGATAATAAGGTGTTATACCTCGATATTTAATTCCTAGTAGGCGGTATACCTCGTCTATAGCTAGAGCCTAAAGGTTTATACTTTGATTAGTAATAATTTTTTTCGGAGAGCCGTAATTATAATAGATCTAATAAATAATAAATTCGGCTAGTACTTCTACTATTATATTTAGAAGCGACTAAACTATAGACTATTTAGTAATATAGTTAATCGTAGTTATAATCTATTTATTACTCTAGTTAGTTTCTAATAAAGGACCGATAAAATCGAATTTCTAGCGTTTAAAAGGATTTAACCTATTTTTCTAGATATTAGAAAGATATATCGTATTCTATTTAATATCGCGAAAGATAGTAGTAAACTAATATTCGGAATAGTACTTAATATAATATTTAATATCTTTTTTTATTTCGGACTACTACTATTTTATATAAATAATATCTATTATTATTTTATACGAATAGTAATTATATTATTTATAGATATAGTCTAGGAAATTCGTACGAGCCTATACTAGAGTATAGGGAATCTAACTATTCTATAGCGAGTCCTAATACTATACCGCTTTATCTTTAACTCGGAAATAGTATTTATATTTTTTTAAAATAGCTTTTGTTTCCGGATTATTAGGTAAGGTTCTAGATTCTATATAAATTCTAATAACGTCGTTAAATAAAATCGTACGATTATCGACTTCGCCGGTAAATAACTAGAAGTTTCCTTTTTAATTTAGAGTATCCGTTACTATTATTTTACTGCCCGGCTTTTTTTTAATATTAAGTTTATATTTTCTAAATTCCGCGAGCTAGCGAGTAAACTTTCTAGAAGGTTTAGTAATAGTTTTAAAATATTATAAATCTATATAATCCGTCCTAATAGTTATAGTTATTTCGTTTTTAATATAGTAGCGCTATCGCCGTAGAAATTCCTTAATAGTAAAAAGTTTTTATTTATAGATAGCGTAATTACGTTTTATAGATATAAATATCTTATTTTTAAAAGTAATAGATTATTTAATACTATCGGTATTAACCTAGTAGAAAACGGCGTTCTATCTAAAATCGGAAATATCTATTTTAATAATAAAAGATAAAGTTATATCGAATTAAATAAATATTTTATTATTTATTATAATATTTTTAATTAGTTTATACGTATTTCGAACGGAAAAATTTATTTAAATTAGTTTATACTTCTTACCTTCTAAGTTCTAGATTAATTTATAGAAAGGTCCGTATATTAACGCGAAATTTTCTATAAACTTCCGGTAATAGATATATAGTTCTAAAAAGGACTATATATTATATACTGTTTATAGCGGCAGCTAGTCTCTAATAGCTTTTACTTTCGCTATATTTATACGGACTTTTCTATTACTAATAATATATTCGTAGAATTTAATATACTTCTAGAAAAATAAATATTTCGAAAGTTTTATAAATAGTTAGTTCTTTTCGAATACTTCTATAATAGCTTTAATATACTATAGATATTCCTCTTTATTTTTCGAATAGATTAAAATATTATCGAAGTAAATAACTATAAAATCGTCGAAAAACGGCTTAAGTATATTATTTATTATAGGTTAGAACGTTATAGATATATTTATTAACCTAAATAATATAACTAAAAACTTATATTTACTAGCTTTAGTATTAAAAGCCGTCTTCGTATAATCTTTATTAATAATATTAATCTACTAGTAACCGCTTATTAGATTAATTTTACTAAAATACTTCGCTATTTCGATAGTATCTAGATAATTTTAAATCTTAGATAACAGATATCTATTTTTCGTAGTTATACTATTAAGGCCCCGGTAGTCGATATATATACGCTAGCTACCGTCTTTTTTTTTAGCGAAAAGAACGGGCGCGCTTTAAAGAAATTAATTTAGTCGAATTAATTCTTATTTAGTAAAATACTTAATTTAACGTTTCTATTCCTCGTTCTACTTAAAAAATAAGCTATAATAAACTCGATTAATAGGTCGAATATCGCCGATTTTAATTATATAATCTAATAGCCTTTCCAGTAGTAATTTTATCGGAAGGTTATTTTAGAAATAATCTAGAAATTTCGGGCCGAAAATTCTATCTAGTTCTATATAACCTATTATTTTCTAGACCGGGTTAAATTATTCCGGAAAATTAGGTTCGTTTTATATAATATATAGATAGGCCTATACGCCTTTCCTAATAAATCGTTTAAATCTTCTAAAATTAATTTCGGAAAATTCGGTCGGGGTATTTTTAAAAAGTTATAAGCGATATATATTCGAGACGCTATATAACCGATATATAATTATATCTTTCTAGATTTGTACTCCTAGAATATTATAGTTAGGTACTAAATTATACTACTTCTAGAAATCTTCTCCGAAAATTAAATTATAGTCTATATCTAGTATTATATAAAAAGTAGTAGTAGAAAAGGCTCTATAAAACTATAAAAGCTCCGTTATTTCTAAAATATCTATAGTTTTATTACCTTCGAGCCGTATTTTATCCGAAGACTACTAAAACTTTAATTCTAGTAGATTAATAATACGCCTAGTAATAAAGTAGTTAGTAGTATCTAAATTAGTAAAAACTTCGAAACGATTTCTATTAATTTTTAGGTCGAACTATATCTATCTATTAAATCCCGGTATTCGACCTATATATAAAAGTCGTTTACTATTCTATATATCTTTAAACGACAGTATTATATCGCGGAAGGTAGTTAAAATTTCTTCCGGCGTCTTTTTAAAAGTTATTTCTAATTCCTCGATCCGTACTTTAACTAGGCTAAGCTATTCCTCTACTATTAAAGGTTTTATATTAATACTATACGTATACCCGAATATATACGACGCTAGATATTTTTTAATAATCTATTATTAGTAGTCGCCGATAGGTCTTTCCTTTCGGAAAAGATCCAGTTTTCGGGAATATATCCCGGAATATAAACGCTTCGGTAATTTTTTTCGCGATAGCTAGACTTTCTATAATTATAGTACTTATTAGAGCTATTAGACTCCCTTTATCTACTTCTTTTTCCTCGACTGCTTCGGCTTCGACTACGGCTACTTCGACTATTTTAAATAGTATCTATAGAGTTAATTTCGGTAGTACTAGAATATTCGACTATCGAAGAAGCTATAGTATCCTGGTTACTATAATATTTAATTATAATCTTTTCGAATATTTTTACGGCGTTTATAATATTTATAAAATTTACTAGTTATCTATTTTATTATTATAAAGCGAGATATTTTTCGGTAACTATCTAGATATTAGGCTTTAGATAATCGATAAAATACTTTAAAGTAGTATATTTACTAATTTTACTTTTAATATCTACGTATAATTTAATAAAAGTAGAATAGTAGTCTTTAATATCGCTGAATTTCTTATTCTAGGCTAATCTACGCTAAATAGCTAAAATATTCTCTATAAAGTTCGGCTTATTCTATTATTCTAAAAAGGCTTCTTTAAAGTATTTCTAGAAGCTTTTATCTAGGTTAAAGACCTACTTAACGTACTACGGCTTAGTATCGTTAATAAAGTATTAACTACTATAAAAAACAGGGTCCGCGATAGTTATATTATAAAATAAGTAGTAGTATTTATAGCAGTAGAACTAGATATAGGCAATATAGTAGTTATATTTATAACCTTTAAAGTTAGGAGGCTTTTTATTATAGGCGTTCTATACTACGTAGGTTATAGAAACGTTAAAGATATTAAAAAAAATAGATTTATATAATAGCGGATTAGATTTTCTATTAGAAGGTTCTAGTAGCTCTAGATTAGAACTACTATAACGGAAACGATAATAATCGGAACCGGTATAACTATTTCTATAATTTATATAAAAACGACTAAAAAGTTAGTTATATCTACTACTAGACCTACCTTTGTTATTATTATCGTAAGAATTATTATTTCCGGGAATATCTAGAGTACCCCCGAGACTAACGCTTTTTCTAGAAAGGTCGTTTTCTATAGTAGGAATAGAAACGAACTAGACTATAAGTAAATCGTTTAAAGGAATCCTATAATAGGATTTCTAGTTTATACGAACTTTAGGTAAAGCCGTATTCTTATTACGTACCGTTATTCGCTCTATACTAGCGCCGAGCTAAAGGTAAAAGAAATATTTTAATTAGAAATTTATATTCGAGCTTAGAAAATCTTGTTTATAAAAGTAGATAAAACCGGTTTAAAGAAACTTTAATAATAGAGTAAAGATAGATTATTTATAGCCTTAAAAAGCTATTACTACTAGTATAGAATTCTAAGCTAATTTTCTATAATTATAGTAAAATAAAATATTTATATATATAAGTATTTCTACGCTAGACCTATACCCGTTTCTATACCCGCTTTTACGATTAGTAACCGGATTAATTAGTATCCGAATTCGTATATAACTATATAATCCAGATATATATTCCGTAACTCTTTAAACTATTTAAATGGTTCAGAACCTTGACCACTATATTACTAATTTTTAGATAGATTATTTATTCTATAGTTAATTAGACGAACTTTATTATTACTATTTTATTCGAATATAATTAGAAAATCCCTTTAGCTATTATTAATAATAGAGATTATAAATTTATATTATCTTTCTAGCGCTAGATTTTTTAGAAATTAAAAACGGAAATTCTAGTATTTATAGTATATTATTTTTAAACCGATAGATAATCGGAATATATTAATTAAATATTAGAAATTAATTTCTATTTCTAGTTTATAGAATATCCGGATAAAAATTAGATTAAAGTTATTTTTTTTCTATAATTTATATTTAATAATATAATCGGCTTCGCTATTAGTATAGTCTTTATCGAACTAGTATTAGACTTTCGATCTAAAGATATAGTTAGTATTTTATCGGATCTACTACTAGAAAATATAAAATATCTAAAATCTATTAAACGTATAGAAATAGAAAATATAATAGCTTTTAGTATCGTTTTTTCTAAAGTCCGATATAATAACCTATATAAAGCCAGATTCTTTAAACTAGATAATAAAGTTTTTCTAAAGTTTTATTACGAATATACGCTGCTAAATATTACTAATCGAAAGTTTTTATATTAACGAACTGGTCCATTTAAAGTAATTTATAAAATCGAGTACTTTATATACGAATTAGAATTTTCTACTACTATAAAAATCTATTCTATTATTTCTATAATTTAATTAAAATCAACGTCTATCGATAATAATTCTTTTAATCGGCTTTCGGTTAATAATAAACTTCCTACCGTTAAAATAGAATTTTCGGAAGAAGATCCTAATTAGTTCGAAATAGAATAAATTATAGATCGGCGAAAGATATACTAGCGTTTCTAGTATTTAATTAAATAAAAAAGCTATAGGCCGTAAAATAATAGCTTATATAGATTATAAGATTTAATATACTATATAGATCTTATTAACAAATATAATAAATATTTTTTTCTTTTATCTAGATTTCGTTATTAGTAATAATCTAATTATAATCTAGCGATATTATAGTAATCGAGGTTTTAAATATCCGTATCGCTAGTAGATTTTCTACACCGTTCCGAACTAAAATTAAAGCGTTTATAAATTATTATATCTCGCCGGCGCTTTATATATTCGATCTAATATAATCGTATTTCTTTTTATATTCGGTAAAGTACTACTAATATCTATTAGATTCTAATTCGAAAATTATATTACTAGGCGTTATATTATAGTAATAGTATATACCGTCTCTATTTAAACGATAAAGAAATTAGCTCGGCCGTTCTATTAGCCGTTTTTTATTATTTAAAGGTTCTAGTATAGCCCGAGTTCGATTTCTAGTAGCGCTATTTTCTTTTTAACTTTTTAGCGCCTTTATTTTTAACGTTTTTAAAGCTTTTAAACGTTTAATACGAACGTATCGAAGACGATATCTTTTTTCTATTTTAATAGTATTTATTATAAACTATTTAAATTATCTATAATTTAAATAGAACTTAGTAGATATAGAAATATTAGCCGATAGTTCCGGCTAACTAATACGCTGACTAAATCCCGTTAATCGCGGTTTATTAATTCTATAGAATTCGTTACCCGATTAGGTCTAGCGTTCAGCCTTGCTCGTTTATTTATAGAGGAACATTCCATTTATATAGAAATATCAAGCTATTATTATTATTTTAAATCGATTTATAATAGTATCGTATATTAAAATATTCCCTTCTAGAAAGTTCCTATCTGAAATTATATTGAGTTTATATATATATATATATATATATGTTTTATCAACGTTATATACGGCAACGATTCTTGTATTTTACGTATAAAGAAATTTTTACAGCTAAAGGTATATATTTTATCAGGTAAAATTTACAGCGCAGTTAATTATATTAATTATTTCTTTCTTTATTCGATTACGAATCCTCTACTATATTTAAATACTATATATTTCTTCTTCGACGTTATAAATAATTAGGAGTATCTAATATTTCCGCTATATCTATCGACTATACTATAAAGTAATTATCTATACTCGTCGTATCGGCTGTATTTATTATATAACTTGTATCTAAACGTTCCGCTAAACTATTAAAATACTCTTTAGCCTACCTAACTTTAAAAGAGTCGCTAGATAGTACGCTAGCTACTACAGCTAGAAGCTTTACCCGGTCGATTAGATTAAAAAGAGATAGAAAGATTAGATAGCGCGTTTTAAAGGCGGTAAAGAGAAAATCTAGATTAAAGTTAAAATAGGTTACTCTAGCTATAACGAAGTAGTCGACAACCGCGCGGGTAGATATAGCTATTACGGATATAGATACTACGGTCTGATTTAGCTTATAGCTATAGCTATTACGGAAATATATATATACGTAAAGGCTTTTAGATTTATATTACTAGTAAATAAAGAAGAAACGATAACTATAAAGTATATTTATCTATATAAATCTCCACGTTAGTTAAATTATTTATAGAAGGATACGTTCTATTACTAAGCAAATTTAAATTAAAATTCTATAGAAAAAACCGTTATTTACGTTAATTAAACTAGAGTATAAATTTTGCTACCGTATATTTAATACTGGTATATCAACGTTTGATTTGTTTACCGAATCACTGGTTCACCGGATATCAAAATCAAAACAAATAATTAAATATTAAAATATTATTATTATTATTTATATACTAGTATTAAATACTATAATATAAAAGATTCTATTAGAAAAATCTATTACTCCGCCACTATTTTTACTACTAAAAGAATTTATTATATATTATATAAAGTTCTATATATTCTAGTAAATAGTAAAAGTATTTATAAAAATATTAATTATTATTTATAAACTATCGGAAATTCGTAGTAATTCTATAGAAATAGATTTTATTATTTAAAAAAACCTTTTATCCGATATATATATATATTTTTTATACGTTATAAAGATTTATTTTAATTATAATAACTATTAAACGTAATATTAAATTTATTTTATTAAAATACAAGAATATATAGTTTATAATTATATAGAATAAAACGACCGGCTAGCGCGTTTAAACGTTTATTAACCTATCTATTATTCTAAAATCTAAATCTATTTCGAAATTAATTAAACTAATTTTATAATAACTATAAAACGTTATTTTAGAAGTAATAACTAAAGTAAGCTTAAAATATAAAGAAATAAAGCTAGAATATATTAATAAAACGACAGATTATATTAAAAAAGCCGATATATCAGTAAATATACAACCCGTTTATAGTATTTTAAAATAAAAAAGGCGTTTAAAATTGATTGAACCGATTTAAACAAGATTATCTTGTTTAATAAATAGAATAAATTAGATATATTCTAAAAACGTCTATTTTATCTATATTTAGAATTTTAAAATTCAAGTTTTTAAAACTTAGTACCCGTTAGTTCCCGTTTAATACCGAAAAGCCTCTAGTCTAGAAACTAGTAATACTAGCGTTCTATAAATGAAATTTTTAAAATCTACGCTAAAAGTTTACTAGTATAGATATTTTATAGGATACTAGTAGCTCTACTAGATAGAGAAATTTAGAGTTTTTAAAAGATTTTTTTTTTAAATTTTAAAACTCGCTTAAAGCGCTTAGGGCGCTTATAAGCTAAAATCTTATTTATAAATAAAAGATTTGTTTATTAACGTTTTTATAACGCGCTAGATAGAATATAGGATCAGATTCGTTTACCAGTTCAAATCTATTTAATTAATTTTAAACGGAGTCGATATTTTTAATAATAATCGCTGTTACTATTTTAGATCTATCTAGTTAAAAATATTCTTTCTACCGTTTTAAAATTATATATTATTCTAATATCTAATAATTATAACCAGACGGGATAGTATAGTAGTAAATATAGATAACGTATAATTCTATAGTAATATAATCGTTATAATAGCGTTTACTATCGTTATAGCTCTAATTTTATAGATTTAAATATTTATTAGAACTCCGATTCGAATCCGAGTTCTATTAGTTTCTTTTTACTCGTTTTAATACGCTATTCTAGCTATTTTAATTTAATATTTAGCTTATAATTTAATTTTATATTTAAATTCTTTCGTTCATTCGACTTTTACTATTGATAATACGATTAATTATATAATTCTATACTAATTTAAAAGGATGATATACGCGGTAATACTATTAATAAAAGTTATATAGAATTCAAATTTACCGGCGTTCGCTATCGATTTTAAAAGGATATAAAAATCAATCGATACAGAAACGATTCCGAGATACGCGATAGAGAACGGGCCTCTAAAGTTACGTATATTTCCTATTATAGCCAGCGTTACCTGTTTAGGCCTAGCGTATACTTATTACGCGCATTATTTAGCTACTTATAGATTTCCTCTTCTCCTGCTTCCCAGAATATACAATACACAGTCATTTTTCATGCAAATTCTCGCTCCTGCACTGGAGCTCACACTACTTCATACATACATACAGAAGCCATCTCTTTAAGACTTCCTCGGTCCTTGCTTGAGCGATGTCCCAATGCATTACAATGACCGGGACTACGGAGTGGGTGGAGATGGGAACGATACACAGGCAGACTGTCTGATCTCCCTCCAGATATCCTTTTACTCTATGTTCATACACATGAAAGCATACATAAAGTATCTAGACTCGGTCATAGCAAGATAAACATCGTCATGACGAACAACATTAAACCAAACCACTAAGTTATATCAGGTCTTCTTTCTTCCCTCTTCGACCTTACATGTGACCTCGGTAAGACAAAGGTGCTTTTTACGATAGTCTAAGACCAGTCTTTCCTGTATTCCCTCGCCTGCTAAAATGCGTGTTTCCTGCTGCCCTCTGGGTCTTCATTGTTGCTTCTTCCCGGCTTAGAGCACAAGGCCGACCCAAGACCCCTGCTGATGACTCTTGGCAACTTGTATGGAGCATTCGATGCAACAATCCCGACCTCTTACACATACCACCGGCAACCGCCAGCCGCTCAGCATCGTGTCTATCAAGATCCATCGAGCAGGACTTTCTCCAGCAACCAATGCTGCGAATACAGCGCCAGCCGGGAAGCCCATGGACCACGGGTTGCTGAAGCCACGGAACGCCCAGACGCCTTCAGGTAAAGTCGTGGACTGGCCGAGCGCAGAAGGATGACCGCAAGCTGGAATGTGGATGACTTCCCAAGAAGCTTCTTGCATGGAACGAAACCCGACAGAAAGGTCCGCCTGGGGCGTTTCATCGTCCATTTTAAGAGGCTTGCAGCTGAGAACATGCCGAACCTCGAAGGCATCATCCGTAATGCCAACGAAGTACCTTGCCTGTTGTGATGATGCCCAGCTCTCCAGTATGCATTTTTCTCCAGGCCCAGATGCGAGATTAAAGTCCCTATCACGGTTGCTCCAACTGCTGTACGGCCGCACACTGTCTCTGATATAGCGTCTTCTCTCGCCTCCTCTGGCAGGAACACCGCGGATAAAAGTCAGGAGACCCTTTACATCGCTGGGGTCCTTGCAAGCTAGGGAGCCAAGACAGAGACTCCAGCCCGAAGCACTGACGACCGAGGTCCTAGCAATCTCCATATCCGTTGGCCGATATGTCGACGGCCCTTCAAGCAAGGTTGCGAGAGAGCTGTAAGCAACACGAGCGTCTGGAATTTGAAATGGCATGTACTGTTCCTGGGTTAATACATCAAGATGTAGCACTAGATGCTCATCCAAGCCCTGCACCATACCTAGAACAAGGACAATATGTGTCAGGCACATTAGGTCTCTGTCCCTCTGACCTCCAGGCGCGCGGGCTGCACACGGCAAATCCATGTTAAGGTCGATGGAATCTATGACCTCTTCGTTCGATGCAAACAACATCTTCGACACTGTGAGGATGCGCGCAATTGAAGGAAAGCAGCTTAGCCGGCCGAGTCCGCGTAGATCGCGGCGTTGATGTTCCTGTTCTGGTACCCCCTGATGTCGGTACTTGTTTGGATCGTGGGCAATCGACATGCAGGATGTAACAATGTCATACACCCTCTGTCTTTCTCGAACGTGGTTGTCATCTCGAAAGCGTATGGCCTGGGTACCATAATCCCGTAATGGATGTTGTTGGACTGGCAGCAACCTTTCATCGTCCTCTGTCTCGACTAATTGGAAAAAGGGATCATTTGTCTCGTTGAGCAACGCTATCTCTGGTCCTCTAGTATTACCATCAATATACACGGACACTGGACCATTTCCAAATACTAGCGATTGGTTATGGAAATCCACCTTCACACTCAAACCAAGGATCTGATGAGCCCACACGACGATAGTTGGAATTCCAAGGATAGTGGAGATTCGTAAGTACGTGTTTTCCGGTAGATGTTGTACGGCCGTGAGGGAGTCCAGCAGACCCTGAATTATAACCGTCGGGATTGCCCTCAACTTGTATAAGCACATGTCGGTCCAACCGATACTAGGGTACAATCTCTTCTCCACAGCCGATAGGACAAGCTCCCACATGAAGCCGCATGTTTGCTCACGGATAGCTCTTAAAGCGCCTTTCAAGGCATCGTAGCGAGGTGGAGCGGCGTATTCCGTTGCACCTTGGGATCTGCGCTCGAATGCCTTCGTCAGACCTTTAGTTAGGCTCAACAGCTCTGGTGGAAATTGCGCAATCAGCATTTCTGCAAGATCAACAGCTAACTCACGCACCCTGCCCCGTCATATCAGGAAACAATTGCAATGAGCGGGGTACAGTAACCGGTACCTCGATAAGGGATATCGTTCAAATGATTACTTAGATAGGTAGCACGATACAGCTGCTAGGTCAAATAACAGCGTAGAATAATAGCTTCGTGATTGCTTACCATGTGTGAAAGTAAGTAAACTCAATTGCACAACCATAGCAAAGTATGCAGGTTCATTCAGACTTCTCCTCACGGTTGGACCTGCACCACCTTCGAAGACCAGTTCTGCAATACTCGATACCTCGTGAATCACCGAGTGCTTGACAGCGGTCTTGAAGGTGGATGCAAAGAGTGGTTCAACACGATTCCTTCCAAACACTTGTGCCAGGTCTTCCTCGGCAATGAAGTCGGATCCCGATGCCTGTATTTCGCGGAGAAGCCGTACAAAGCCATGGCCAGCTGCATTCACAAGCGAGCCGAAGGGCACCAGCTTTGTCAGTTCGAGAGAGAGGGAAAACTGGCTGCCCATAGCCATCTTTACGGCGGCTTGCCTGCAACAACAAGAGCAGTTGTTGACGACTCCAATAGCACCTGTACCGAGTCAAGAATTACTTCGTCATCCTTTGGCCTGGCAAGCCGTTCAATTCCGATGTCAAACGATGTGTTGAATGGCCAATTCGCCGAGCGACGGGCGGACTAGAGCTGTCACACAATCAGATCCAGAAACCGGCCAAGGTTGAATGAATGTGTTAACCATGATAATTCAAAGAAATGGAACGGATGATCGAAATATTGGGAAGAAAAAGCGAGTGATAGCATGCGGGACTCGATTCACCCCCCCAAGTCCGTGGATTAGCGGCTAGGGGCATGCCACTATTGGATGAAAGATGTCAGGATAGCTGCAGCGTCGATCAACCGACTGATTGGGATCCGGATTTGGGCTTTAAAACGAACGCATTAAAAAAAACAACGACGTGGTTTCACTTTACCATCAGAATTCAGTAGGCCTGTCGTACGGCCAATCGCTGGAAGAAGATATGATACTTTGCTACCATAGGCCTAGGATCAATAGTGCATACATCATGTGCAAACTGTTATCGAAAACCATACCCCTCGCAAGTTACCCATTTAGTATCTTGGAGGAGGTGGAGGAGGGTTGTAATTCGACTGCTGTGAATGAGGATAACCCTGTGGAGGTGGTTGTTGTCCGTGATATTGCACTGGAGGCTGTCCATGACCCGGTTGAGGTGTCTGCACGTAACTCTGCGGTGGAGGTTGTGAATAGCCCGGTTGAGTATGTCCGTACCCTTGTTGCCCATACGGCCCAGCTGGTGGTGGCTGGCCGTATCCCTCCTGAGGAAGCTGGCCATAGCTTCCCTGTTGAGGCGGGTATTGCTGCTGAGAATAACCGCCCGGAGCGCCATAGATTCCCGGTGCTGGTGCTGGTACGCCGTGGCTTTGGCCTCCTAGAGGCCGGGAACCCGACTCGTCTTTGGAATCATACGATGAGTCTATAGAGCCCAATAGCATTTTCACAATCTATACCCTTTCAGTCTGGCTTCGGTAGGGGGAATCGTAATACGTACCCAGAGGATGTGAGTGAATTTAACTGTGGGCGCAGATCTTCTAATTTCCATCTCTTCATTCTCATAGTCTTGGCAAGATCAGCTGTAAGTTCATGGCACACAGGTTCGTAGAACTCACTTGATGTGCAGTCAACAAGATATCCCACTTGCGGATCGCTGTCTATCTTGGCTAACCATGCTCTCGCTGGTTGATCATTGCCCACTTGAGCAAATTGGAATGATACAGCACCCGGACCGTACTGAGGCATCCTTGAAAGCTCATTCGATGCGTACTGCAGTACGTCCTTAACAACATCGTCCGTCTCCGTTGGTTGTCCGTCTGTTATTGTGATAACGAGCACCGGCTTCTGGAGTTGCCGATTACGTGCAGGACCCAGGACCATGGGGTCAATCACTTTGTTCCTCAGCTCAGCGCCCAGTGGAGTGATGCCAGTGTACTGGATCTTGCCAACGATATGTTCTATCATCCGCTCGTCTTTGATGTTATCCAGCCGCCGCATATCGACGCCGTCCATGGCCGGATTCGAGTCCCAATCATTCATGAAACGGATCGAGATCCCATCATCGTCAAATAGCATAGATATATTAACGACACTAGTCATAATATTCCGTAAATCATTTATGCGTTTTGGACCTTCGTCATGTGCCATTGAAGCACTGTTATCTGCTCCCGTAAGCTGACAAAACCAAGGAATCCTTGGCGACCTACCAATGTAAAGGATGATATCGAAAAGCGCTAGTTTGACAAGATCTCGACCAATTTCCGGTTCAATCCGCCTCGTTGCAAACAGATGATCAACCTGACTTGCAGCACGTTGTGCATACTTGTCAAGAACTGGATGGTTGAGCGGAATCATATTCTGCAGAGCTTTTTGTTGGATCGTTGTCTGTAAGAGCTGCTTATAGGCGCCGAGCTGCTGCGGGTTCGCCTGGACCGGTGGATAACCAGGCTGCTGCCCATACTGCCCAGGCCCTTGTTGGTATTGCTGTTGTTGCTGGGATGGGTACTGTAGTACTTGGTTCGGAGGGTACTGTCCAGACAGAGCCTGTCAACGTCATGAGTCAGCCAGTAGTCCTCAAATCATGTATATTAAAAGTCCTGCGAGTATGGACCAAGGATACAAAACATGGCCGTCAGCCGGTTAAGCAGAATACTGTATGAAGTGCGCTTAATACTCGTGCTTGGGAACTTTTAAGATCCAAAGACTCTTCCTATTTGCCTGGCAAAGGGATCGAAGGCTTGTTGTTCCCGTGAATGCCGTTCTTAAAGTTTATTTAAGACGTTTGTCGCTGATATTGAATTTTCTGGTAGTCTTGGTCCAGGTGTTGAACATGTTTTGCGGAGCAAGGATATTCAAGTTTAGATGACGCTAACGATTGGTGAGTGTTGCGTCCTGGAAGGAGACAGGTACGGTTGATCGTGTTCGTCGGTCAGATGCTCAATAAGACCAGGACGACGGGCGGGTCCATACTACTGCAAGGAAAAAGAAATACAATGCTTTCCGGAAGCTATCACACACTGGAAGGAAAGAGAACGTAGACTCACGGAGTTGTTCCCAGGATAAGGCTGGTACTGTGATTGCTGATACTGTATTGGCTGATACTGTGATTGCCCAGGCTAGAAGTGAAGAAGATTATTGGCCTGTGTCTTAATGGACATGTTCGCCAGAACACTGCAAGGGACTTACATATGCCCCCGGCTGCGGCTCTGCCTGTAATTGGGGAGGATACCCAGCTTGCTGCTGTTGAGGTGGGGGAGCATTATATCCCCCTTGGCGCTGGCTTTCTGCAAGCTTTGAGGCAAGCTGGACGTTAGGGCCGATCAGATGATATTGCTCGTGCCTTTTCAAGCTGGAGTAGCTGAGTTGGAGTTACTTACACCCATGTTTAGAGATAGCCGAGATTTAGTCAATAGAGCGTGTGATGGTAGTACTGTATGATGACCGAGGAAACTTGCTTACGAAAGGACGTGTGTAGGATATGGTCCAGGACTTTATGTAATGGAATATTACTCTGCAAAGCAAACGGTCACGCAGGGCTCGAGAGCATAGCCCCGCCAAACTAAAGACTAAAGTACATACCCCACAACCCGAAACCTTTCAGGTATTCTTCCCGTATGTTAGAGTCTAGTAAGATTCTGCAGCATGTAAAGCCTGAGCCATCTGACCGGGCGTTTTCCCAAGGTCAATTGGACTTTACAGATACAGTGTAAGGCAGCCTTATCAAAGGCGCTGCGGAAGGCTGCAGGACTTCCTCCAAGCTATATGCACGGTATGTCGACACCGACCAGCTGGTACAGGGGGATTTGCGGCGCAGTCACAACTTGCAGGTTTGAGGTTTCCCTCCGCTCATACCTTGGAGATCTTGATTGCTCTTGATCTGAGTGTCGTCTGGCAGATTGCCTAGCTTCGATAGCTATCTCTTAAGGCAAACCGTAGTACGAACATTTCCACCCGTAGCGTGTGCTTGATTCAAGAAAGCAGCGAATGGCTTCTCATGGCAAGGTCTTCGAAACTTGCCTTGGTCGTGTATACTAAAAGAAGCCCTGGATTGCGCTGGTAGGAGGTTCCTGCAATCATAGAAACTATCTTGATTTGTCGTTGCACCGGTACGAACCTCCAGTACTCCTAAAGTAGTTCCCAGATGCCATCGACATTTGTACACTTGGTGTTGAAACATCTCTGCCGCGGGCATGAGCCACGCAAGCAATCTGAGATCCGGCCCAAACTTCATTTGCTCATTCCTCCGTATGTTTTCTATAGTCATCCAAATTCATCAAGCTTTCCACCTCCTTCGAATCCCCAATTTCTATTCTTGCTATCCATCCCTCGTCTTCTGGTCCCTTATTGATGGTGCCCGGCTTCTCTTCTAACTTCTCATTTGTGGCGATAATCTTCCCCGTTACAGGCGTCATTATATCGGAGGCGGATTTGACAGATTCGACCGCGCCAATGGCATCTCCGGCGGAGACTTCGAGGTCAAGGGTCGGGAGTTCAACGTAGACGACGTCGCCGAGCGCGGAAGCAGCATAATGCGTTATGCCAACGGTACCTTGAAGTAGGTTACCTCGATGTTAATCACAGTAGTAATCTTCTGGCGCCGGCGCATGTGGCAGAACATGATTGGCAGATATACCTTCGGTCTTGTCATCGCTGAGCTCGATCCATTCGTGATCTTTAGTGTACTTTTTCTCGTAAGCTGGAATTACGTGGTTCGAATCAGCACGATCTCCCAAATTTTACAGTCGTAAATGAATGCTCACACGCCGGGGACGTCCGAAACCCTCTCCGGTTGAATGGAGACCGCGAGGTCCTATTCGGCTGTGATCGCCAGGCAGGAGTTCGGACGCCGGTCCTTGGTAACGGAGTGACAGCACACGACAGCGACGGAAATTGCAAAGCCAATTGTCTCCTCACAATGGCTGCCATGTTGGATGAGGAGGGAAAGAGCAAGGTTGTGCTTCTGGAAGTCGGGGCTCGGCGGGTCGTCCGATAGCCGTTGGCACTAGCAGCCTTATGAGAATGTTGCTTCGCCGATACATCGCCCCCTCTGCCCTCTCATCAACTTCAGCAACAGCAAGACCATACTGTGTCCGCACATGGAGAGGACGGCTGCGCCTCCTCACGCAAGATGTTGTATGAGATGATAGCAGTTGTGAGGACATCTTTGCCCCTAACTAGACTAGCGATCTGACGTGTCACTTTTGCTTATGAATCCTCTCCAGGTCCGGCCCGGCAATATCGCTGAAGTCAAAGAGTACGGAAGACTCCTTGCCCCTGTGAAACTAAACCGTGTCTTTCGATATTCATCGGCTGGTCATTTTCAGTCTACGGCGATTCGTAGCAGGGTATGCGCCTAGACTAACATTGATCTCTTAGAATCGCTCATAAGGCCGGCACTCTCCTCCTCCAAAACGGCGGCGTCATCCGCTCCCTTACCAATTGGGGCCCTTTCCTCCTCACCAAGCCTGTCAAAAAACATCAACAAAAACACGATTCAGGCCACCATTTCGTACTCCGCTTTGATGCATCCCCTATCGTGCAAGAGAAAGTCCGGAAGGCGGTGGCCATAGACCCAAGAATGATTAGGTGCGGTGTTGTGAAAATGGTGGGAGGGGATAAGCTTGTGGGAGAACATGGAATCAAAGGCATGTCCGAGATTGGAGCAGATGGGCCAATTTGGAGAAAGGGCGAAAAGAAGGTTGGCGGGATATATGGAAGTCTTGCTGCGTCGCGGGACAATACGCCGCAATAAGGAGTAGGTCAATGTACGATTGCCATGCATTTACCTTATAGACGGCACAGAGTATGGAGTTGCATTGCGAGGAGTCGGCGAACTACGATCAAGGCGCGGGCGGTGATAGGGTTCAAAACGGTTAGACGTGATTTCCACTGCGATTTTATTCGCAAACCGTCATGTCTTCGGGGCGCAAGAACCCATCGCAAGACCTTAGCGGCCGCAAGAATCCCCTATATTCACATGGACAAAATACCACCAATTCTAGAGGTTTAAAATATTCAAAAGACTGTATCCTGTAGAACTTAGTCTACTCTACAGTTCTGCCTCTTTAGAATTACCGATTCTAATATTATTTATTGTTAGGCTCTAGGACTAAGGGGAGCTCGGAAACCTTGGCTGTTTTTACAGCTCTACAGCGCTAAGCTACGCTAAGACAATCTAAATAGGAATCCTTAACTATTTAGCAGCGACTAACTAGTCGTATCTTTAAGATATTAGTACTATAGAGTACCCTTATCAGGCCCTGTAGATTACACTTCCTAGAATCTTTATTAAAGGTGGTATTAGTGGTTTCCCGTATAGTAGGTGGTGGGGGATTCTTGCGGCCGCTAAGGTCTTGCGATGGGTTCTTGCGCCCCGAAGACATGACGTTCGCAAACTCCGGAATTTACATCAAGTTCCTCGACTCTGAAACACATGTTCATTACAGTCACCAAGTAGTACAAATACTCAATTTGTCGGAATTGACGTCCTTCCTCGTCAATAGGACTAAGTATGGGTGTGGTGAATCGATTGCGGCGCTTCAGTACGAATGAATGGAGGTGTCATTGAGATGGACCTACCATTTAACCCTTTCTGTTACTCGACGTAGCGACAACGTCACCAACGTCACCAAGGTCACCATCACCTGTCTAGGTGCCAGAGCATTGCAGGCCATTCGGCAGACAAATCTCCTTGACCATGGAGCGCATCAATGAGTCTTTGGCCGGACAAGTAGATATCGATGGAGACTCAAGCACAAGCGAGTCGGAAAACCAGCATGCGCTTGAGGTGTGTTGACATCAATCCTTTCCAAAACATATCAGCTAAAGGATCAAAGTAGGTCGTGTTCGCCGAAGAGAATGCGAAACGCCGCAAATCATCCCTCGTCTCTTCCGAGAACCCCAAGTTGGCCCATCAGGCTGCGAAGGAGCGAGAGATTACTTCATGCTTTGTACATCAGCTCCTCGAGAACCAGAGAAAATCACGGAAAAGTCAGCCGGCTATAGCTCATAATGAAGATCGCTTGCTCGACAAAACCCCGAACACACATAACCAGGCGGTGCATTCCCGTTTGCTTACGAAGAGACAGCTATCCGAGATGGCTGTCGGCGTTCGCGAATTGTCGAAAAAGTTGGGAAGCATTCGATTGAAGCTGAAGGTCAAAACCATCTTCCTTCTTACAAAGGCGCATGACTCCGACCTTATTGGGCTTACGAGGAATATTACTGAATGGCTGCTTTCCAAAGAACGGGATACGTATTACACAGTGTTCGTGTTCGTGCTTCTAACGAGCTTGTACCCGTAGCTCACCACTGGCAGTTATGTGGAAAACACACTGGAGCAAAACCGTATGTTCGATGCGCAGGGTCTCCTATCGAAAGACCCTTCGCATGAAGGCCGGCTCAAGTATTGGGACAACGAGCTATGCAAGAAACAGCCTCACTTGTTCGATTTTGCGGTCACTGTAAGTCTTGAAGACTGCTTTGTTTCGCTTGATGTTGAGTAAGATTAGCTCGGCGGTGATGGTACTCTTCTATACGCAAGCTGGCTGTTCCAAAGGATCGTACCTCCAGTACTTTCCTTCGCTCTTGGCTCGCTTGGGTTCCTCACCAAATTCGACTACGCTGATTATCAAGATACTTTGACGACGGCTTTCAAGGACGGCATTACAGTGAGCTTGAGATTGAGGTTCGAAGCAACCATTATGAGAACACAGACGGCACGGGATGATAAGAAGCATGATCTAGTTGAGGAATTGATTGGCGTTGAAGCTGAGAACAACCTCACACACAAGCCGGATGGCTCCTATACAATCCTCAATGACATCGTGGTAGATCGAGGGCCCAATCCAAGTACGTTAGAGCGCGAATTGATGAACCTTTCTCTAATCTTGGGACAGCAATGTCAAGTACGGAACTTTTCATGGATGAGAAATTCATGACCTCCGGTAAGTCATGTTATCCCTTCGACTGGCGGAATGGGCATCCGATACCTTGACTGTCCCCCGAATCGGGTGCCCCACCAGCGCATGAGATAAAAGAACTCGTGGGTGCTAACTTTTCAATAGTGCAAGCAGATGGCGTATGCGTGGCTACGCCCACCGGCTCAACTGCCTACAACCTAGCCGCTGGCGGATCCTTGTGCCATCCTGAGAACCCGGTCATTCTAGTAACAGCCATCTGTGCACATACCTTGTCCTTTAGACCAGTCGTTCTTCCAGACACAGTGGTCTTACGAGCGGGCGTTCCATACGGCGCTCGAACATCATCATGGGCGAGTTTCGACGGCCGAGAAAGGTATCCCCAGCCTTGAAGTGGTATGCAGAGACCCTCTTGTTGACAGCTAGCAGAGTCGAATTACACCCGGGCGACTATGTCACGATTTCAGCAAGTCGATACCCGTTCGCTAACGTTATGCCCCAAGGAAGCAGTAGCGAAGACTGGATCGGTAGCATTTCGAGGACACTGAACTGGAATTCTAGGCAGAGGCAGAAAAGCTTCAAGGAGTGGGAAGAGCAGAATCTGGACAAGAAAGCTGGAGGGTTGAAGGAATGAGATTTGATGTCTCTCTTCTGCTCAGGTGACCTGCTGTGAATCACGTCAGGTTCGTATCATTGCCGTCTGAGAATGTAAGACAATCAAAAGTTCGAGGAGCTTTATGGGAGCTCCTTAGGATGTTGAACATCGTTCTCAAGCCCGCCAGCAAGCACATCGGTTTCCATGCTGTATGACACGATAGTAATTCTGTACTCAAGTGATAGTGTTGATCCAGCCGATTTCTGATGCCGTGTAGATAGGATTTCGAACTCCTGAGCAAGCCTTCATCGCAACGCCGTAGAAATAAATAGACTCTTCTCAGCTTCTCCTCATTGATGGCCATTGACGGAACCTGTTCAGCAGCTGTACAAATTCCAAGCACCCACTCCCCTCTTCATGATGTACTCGCCAATATGCCTGCCTCCTCAGCTCTGTTGCCGTTCCCGCCCGTCTCAGCAGCTTCTCTTTCCGCTCTCCTCTTTCGCTTTTCCAACAATCTGTCCCTCCGATCCGCGAGCACCTGCATCTGTCTTCGTTCCACTCCCGTCAACCAGTACCCGAAGCTGGCGCCGAAACCCGCGAAGACGGGGTATGCCCATAAGCCTTCCTTGACGAAGAATGGTCGCATTTCGATACCGAGTTGCCATAATCGTACGGCGACGCCTATATAGATGGAACCCGTAAGTAATTGTTCGACCGGTGAAGCTGTGATCTATCAATACTTACCGAAGCCGCTCCAGAACAAGATCTTGTGGACCATTGTGACAGCTGAGGAGGTAGAGGAGCACGTTTACTTTCGGGGCTTTCGAGCGGGAGAACCAATCCAGTTTGTTTTCGACAAAGGTACGTGTAGTGGGTATAGCGATGGTTGGAACGATGTTATGTACCCACCTGACAGGAGAAGCACATGTTTGGGTCATATGTCTTGGCATCCGAAGGAGCTTCCGCGGCAGATAAGGGTTGCCGCGGTTTCCACAGCTACCGCCATTGCCGCCGATCTTTGTGCTGTCCGATGTTTCCACTGGCGATCTTCCTTTTCTGCGACATCTTTCCCAACTAAGTATGGGGTCTAGAGACGTCGTTCTTGGGATTCATCCGCGGGAGGTCGAGGTTTTCCAACCTCGCAAACGCTTCAAAACCTCCGAGCTTCCTCTAAGTGCAACGCAGCGGTCTACCATCAACGAATTGTTGCACACTATTAAGAAGAAAGGCGAATACGATACACTACGCAAGAAGGTCTGGTCGGCATTTGTAGACAGTGTAAGTACATTCCCCACAGTAATATCGTTGACTACATACTGGGGAAGATCATCATCTGGATTCAAGCTCATGAAGTGGTCAGGATGAGAAGAACAATTTCACCAACCAACTCAACGAGCTTGCCGATGCTGAAATCGACCGTGATCCGTCGTTTCTCTCGCGTGACCGTGGAAAAGCCGCGACGTTGCTGCAAGGCGCAGTTGACAGAAGTGACATCTACAAAAGCGTGGAGCAGTCATTGGATCGATTAGTCTCGGAACATCTCAACCATGTGCTTGCTGCTGGGAGAGAGATCAGAAAGACTGAGATCGGCGAGGAGGCTGCTGCTGAAGAAGAGCGACGCGGCAATATCATGGATGAAGACTACGCCAAGGAAGCGGCCGCCAAACGTGAAGCAAGGGAGCAGCAGCGACAACAAGACGAAGCTCGCAGGCGAAGGGAAGAGGAGAGAGAAAGAGTTCGGGCCGATTTCGCGAAAAAGGAAGCTGAGCTTCAGAGACTTAAGAAGAGAGAAGAAGAGAGGTTAGAACGGGAAGCAGTGAAGCAAAGACAGAAAGAAGAGCTCAAGAAGCGAGAAGAAGAAAGAAATGAACTCAGGAGGAGAGAAGAAGAGAGAATTGAGCTCAGGAGGATAGAAGAGAAGAAGAATGAATTCAGGAAAAGAGAAGGAGAAAGGAATGAGACGCTAAGAGAGCATGAGGGCCGTAGTAGGAATGAAGGCGGCCACACACCCGTCCTTTCGCAGCGAACCAAGGAGCGATCTAGATCAAGGCATCGATCCAGTGAGAGACTGAACCGATCAGGCAACATGTCTCTGCAAATCCACCCCGAAGTAAAAGCAGAGGATGACGCTACACCTACCACAGCAACACCACTCATTGATGAGGCAGAAGTAGAGCGAGAAGCCTTGGAGAAACTTCTCCGTGAAGGCGCCGAACTTGCTGCCAAATCCGGCACGAAGCCGCACCTCGACCACTCAGATTCGGTTGAACCTTCACACCGCAGACCACACCCGCTCAAACCCAAACCCTCGAACATGTCACCCTTGAAGTCAGTGGATACCCGCTCGCCCATGCGTTCAGAACCCACCAAGCCTGTACTCAATTTCAGTTCAATCCACGCCAGGCCGAGCGAGCCGCTGGCAGCACAGCAGACTCGAAGCAAGACTCCTCCAACTGGTCCGAAAAGTCAAAATCAATACCGTAGCGTTTCCCGCTCTCACTCACAACGAAACGATGACCGGCGAGATTCGCAAGCTCCTGACGATAAAACGGTATCGTCACAACTCCAAGAGCCCTTGGACATTGGACGTGATAGGCGTGAAGCAAGTCATCGCACCGAAAGCATTGCTAGAGGAGATACAAGAGAAAGAGAAAGAAGCAGGTGCTTCTACCGTGAAGACCCCTATGATACACCGGATCAAGGCAAAATTCGTCATCGGGAATACGATGATGATGAGCGTAGATCTTCTCGACATGATCGCTCCCATAGTCGTGGTCCGCGAGACGTAGGCAGAACCAGAGCCCGGGACCGCGACAGCGATCGGGACCGTCGCCATGATCGGTCCCGGTCACCTTACAAGAACCTTGATACGAAACACCACCACGTCGAGAGGAAGGACAGCAAGGAGACGCATCTTGACAGCTATAAGCCTCGCCGCGACTCACTTGACGTATATAAAACAGAAGACAAGCCCAGACACCGAGATTATGACTCCAAACCTCGGGAAGAAGGAAAGGAAGTCCATGATGACCGCGAAAAGGAAACGCGTAAAGAGTACGACGACGGATATCGAGATCGGCGTGACGACAGGGAAAGAGACAGACCGCGAAGAGAAGAAGACCGCTACCGCGACAGAAATCGAGATCGGAGACGAGACGACAGAGAAGACGTACCCCATTATCGCGAAAGACGTGATGATAGAAGCAAAGACACCGAACACCACCGCGGTCGACACGATGACCGAGAAAGAGAAAGAGAAAGGGACCGCAAAGAACGAGACAGAGATAGAGACCCAGACCGCGATCGAACTAAAGACGACCGCCGGGACCGAGATCGCGACCGCGACCGCGACCGTGATCGAGACCGGCGAGATGATAGAAGGGAAAAAGATCGTGATGGTTACAAAGACGAGCGAGATCATCGCGATGGCAGAGGCAAAGACAGAAGAGACGATGGCCGTGAGAGGGATCGGGAGAGGGATCGGGAGAGGGAGAGAGGGGCTGGAAGCAGGGGCTATGTGGCTATTGATCGCTATATGCCTTCCGGTGGTAGGGATGACACGAAGAGAGTGCGCGAGAGGGATCGGGATCGGGATCGTTAGTGTTTGCGACGACGTTTGGAAGATATGTGTATGCATTGGATATTGAATTCTTTTCTGGATGTTGGGCAGGCACTATTATTTACATTCATGATTTGTTGTCTACTCTGTTGTGTGATTGATTGGTGTAAGAAGGTCTTGCTAATAGGGGTCGTCGTTTTGCTGGAAGTATGATGAGATGTTTACAAGCAAGAAGAGATCATGAGCTTTCCGACTGCAATGGTTGATCGTTGGAACTTTCAACATACATTTGTATCGATGATATAATGGTACCAATATTCCCAACCAGCATCCCTGAGATATACCACAAATCCAAAAAATAAAGAACACCAATCCCATGCCAATACGCACCACCCAAATGACCTACACCAACCATACCATGTCCCTAACACCATTCCCACCAGCGGGAAAAAGAATACATAACCCAATCTCCCCCGATCAATTCGCCCTCTTCCTGACCCTCAAATTCTCATCCTCCCCATCCCCCTCCCGTTCATAATAAACAATCGGATGCCCATCCGTCCAAATATACCGGACCTTAAGCGGCAACTTCTCCCTCCGCGCCAGCATAATACGTTCCAATTTCGCAACCTCACTCTCAACCCTCATGTGGCCCCCCTCCACATACGCTTTTCCCGCGTCCCATCCTGACGCCGAATAGTAGCGGCCTCTACGTTCCATCTCGTCGCTTTGCTGCTGTTTGACGAAGGATTGGAGCGATTTGCGGGTCGAGCGGGGGAGGGATTGGGAGGAGAGGGCGTGGAAGATTTCTTTGGATGGGAAAGTAAGGCTGATCCAGGTCCAGTGGAGGGAGGGTTCGGAGCCGTAGAGTTCGGTGAGGAATTGTTGGGTGTCGGCTGCGGTTATGGAGGCGAGGGTGACGGGGTGGACGCCGTGGAGGATGGAGGCTGCGATGGTGTAGGTTGTTTCTGGGGAGGGGAAGATGGTGGTTGTGAGGGAGGAGTTGGGGGAGGGGTTTTTGGAGGTGGAGGAGGAGGATTTGAAAAGGTTGAAAGGCATGGTTACGGATTTGAATGGGATCGCCTTTCAGTTTGTGGTGAGAGAATAATTCGCGATTTGATATCGATGTGTGGACGTGTTGTGTGACGCGATGCGATGCGATCTCGGATACCAGTTGTAGAGCAGGAACGGTTCGACGATTATGTGTGACGCGATGCATGATGTATATAGCCAGAATTAGGTGGCATGGAAGGTGGTGAACAAAGAACGACGGTGAAAGGAAAAAAGCAGTCATTTGTTCTTCTTTCAAAATCAGGGGGTGTGAAAACAAAGAACTTTACACTTATCCTTGGTTTACCTTCTCGAAATGGTGTAGACGGCCTTCTTCCACACTCAATTGAAACCTGGGACAAAGCCACTGATTCATCGTGGCTGGAAAGCATGAGTCCTCGTTGTCGAAAATTGGACGGTAGCCACTGATCGAGTGCGGATTCTTCCTTTGCGGATAAGTCCATGAACAGCATCTTCAGACCAGACCGACAACGAGCCTATCGATTGATAATGTTGCAGCTGCCTGTAAGAAGAGAATCCTGCTCCAAAGCCCCTCCACCTCTCCTTCTTCTTTGTAATTTCAAGCGATGTCGTATCATGAGATATGCTGCACAATGTCAAGGCCACTTTGTTCCGCGAGGATGTATTCGATACACGCTCATCAGATGTTCGGGGACCTCCAGATATGCCGTGTGAAAAACTCTGTGACGTTTGGTTGTCACCGTTTCGAGAACTTTTGATTGTCACCGTTGTAGGGCAGGTATTTCGATACCTCCTAGGTCTGATCGTTTGCCTGCTAGTGGCTAGCTCAGCGGCAGGGGACACCGCTAGGTTTCCAGTGATTCCTCACACCGTTTCGAGACCGTTTGATTGTCACCGTTTCGAGAACGTTTAGCTCGGATGTTTCATCGAGAAAATCGCCTGGCGTGTACCATGGTTCAACCATGGTTACAGGTAGGTCGAGAAAATCAGGATTTGTACACCCTTCACCAAAACGCATAGCCTTTCCACCGGCCCCATGCCCCAGTCACAATCAAACACGCGGCCGCAGTCTCCCACCTCAACTCCACGACACCCCAAACCCACAGCGTACCCAGCGCCGGTGCTTTCTTCATGACAGCCATATACGGATCGTCATTACTAGCTTGAATCAACCACGCTCCTGCTACAACAGCCATAGCTGCAAAGACGAGCTGCATCAATGGATGCGAGGCTTGAGGATGCAAGAGAGCGACGAGCAGGAGGATGAGCCACGGCGCAGGAGAGTAGACTGTAGATGATAGAACGAGAGGGAGGAGAGAGGGGCGTTCGGAGCCGAATTGATGGTGGACGAGGAAGGTAAGAGTGAAGTGGAGCAGGATCAGGGAGGTGCTGTAGAGGAAGATGTCGAGGTAGGGTGTCGAGACCTCTTCGGAGGAGACAGAGGTCTCAGGAATCTCGGTGATAGAGCCATCGGGATTGATGCGCGTCGTAGTGATTGAAGGCGGCCCATTACTGGATTTCTGGAGGAGCTGTCGTTCCTCGGCGACGTCGATGAGGGTCTTGCCTTTGGGAGCGCGCTGTTTGGGATGGGCTAATGGGATGTCCTCGAGGTTCGAATGCTGTTTGGCTTGTGCACGTCGCTCCTTGCGATTGCGTGGAGCCTCCTGCGAAGCCATCCGTCATGACCAAAGCACGAAGAAGTGCTGATCTTTGAAACATCACGGATCCTTGTGAAGGAGGGCACGTTGATGACATGCAGGTACCGAACGCCACTGCCGTCAGATCCCTGTCCTCTCACAACTTCACTTTCCAAACGACCATCTTGAACAATCACATTTTCCGAGCTCGCTGGAAGCTTCGTAGTGTCCGTAATGGACTACTACACCATCCTCGCCATCCCCATCCTCATCTCCACCCTTTGGCTCTTCACCGCCAACCTCGCACGCAACTCCCACCCCCACTTCACCAATAAATCCATCGTACTCCTCATCGCCCACCCCGACGATGAAGCCATGTTCTTCTCCCCCACTCTCCTCGCCCTCACGGCACCTGACTCCGGCAACCACGTCAAGATCCTCTGCCTCAGCAATGGCAATGCCAATGGGTTGGGGAAAACAAGGGAGAAAGAACTAATGGCTTCCGGGGAGAAACTGGGGTTGCGGAGTCGAGATGATATACTGGTGTTAGACTCCCCGCATTTCGTCGATGGGATGAATACTGTGTGGGAGGTCGAGAAGGTCGCGGAGGTTCTAAGCCAGGCCTTCAGCTCGCCGCGGCAGAAACAAAAGGATCAGCCGACTGCAGATGATGCACCAAAAGCTACCATTGACGTCCTCGTTACATTTGATCGTCTCGGTGTCTCCAATCATCCTAATCATATCGCCTTGTATCGCGGGGCGAAGTCTTGGCTGAATGGCCTCATGAAAGGGAAACAAGGTTGGCGTTGTCCGGTCGAATTGCATACGTTGACGAGTATCTCGATCTTGAGGAAATACATTAGCTTTCTCGACGCGCCCACGACGATGGTTTTGGGCTTTCTGAGTGGACTCAAGGGTTCGAGAAAGCAAGAGAAGGCTGGAGGAAGGAGGCAGGCGCTTTTTGTCAGTGATGTGTGGCAGTGGAGGCAAGGGCAGAAGGCGATGACGAGAGCTCATCGGAGTCAGATGAGATGGTTCCGCTGGGGATGGATCACTTTCGGAAGATACATGGTAGTCAACGATTTGAAAAGAGAGGTCATCTGAAAAACTTTTGAAGCTATAGACCTTTCTCTATGCTCTCGCTGTGCCATTGCTCAAATTGAGACACATACTCGTTCCTGTTCTTATACAACATATGCCCACACTCGCGGTGAGCAGAAAAACCCGGACACTAGCCTATAGTCTCATGCATTGGCAGGGCATACGATTTAGCTGGCAGTCGTGATTTCGATTGCCTAATCCGGGATTTGATTTGGCTGGCAGTTATAGTTTCGATTGCCCAATCCGTCAAGTCGAAGTGTCCGAAGAATTCTGCTCGCCGCGAGCCACAATGCCTGCAGCGACAATGATGAACGGTGCCATGTCTTTTTAAATCCTCTCAAAACATCGCATTCGCTACCCTCTCACCGCCTGCTGGCGGTTCGGGCCTCTCGACTCGGCAGCCACCTTGTCGAAAAGCTTGAAACCTCCAGGCACGTTCGTCTGGAAAAGTCCCGTAGGGTCGTACTTCTTGCTTGCAGCTTGCAACTTCCCTACATTTTCAGAACCGTAGCTACCGATAGGGTCCTGGTCTCTTTCTGCGTAGTTCAAGTATATCCACTTCCGCTGCAGTCCCATTTTCACTGCTAACTCGTCCGCTTGCACCCAGATTCTTCGGGCCGCTTCGTTGATAATGGCGTCGTCGGTGGCATGAGCCCATTGAACGGTCTGAAGAGCAATGACCTGGGGGCCGGCATCAGGGTCGAGGCCAAACGCGTTCGGCGAGCCGGCATTGGCGGCACCATGAGAGGTGATGACGCTTGGGAGGGGTTCATAAGCCAGGGTATAGACAAGACCGGGAGCATGGGCGAAGGTTTGGAGGGTCGTATTGGCAATCTGGAACACCTGCCTGAGGAAAGCAGGGTCATTGCCGTAGGTACGGGTGAGAGACAGTTGGCTGCATTATGTCATGTCAGCGAAGTAGTTTTTGTAGCCGTAATAAAGATAAGGGACTTGCCGGAAACCCCCAGGGGCGTTCTGTACTTGTTCCGATGTGACGTCGCTAAGGTTAGTCAGACGGATGGTATTGCCGAGCTGGGGCTTGATGTCTGTAAATGGGCGAAGGACTCGTGGGTTTACTTCGCGCTTGGTGTAGACTAAGAGATTCACGGCTGTCCACGAAGAGATTCGGGTGGTGAAAGAATAACCGTTGATCATTGCGGCGTTGATGTCGTAATTGCTCGCATTATTGAACTCAACAAATGCTTGTATCTGCGCGGGTAAGGTGTCGATGGGGTTGTAAATGGATCCACCCCAAAGCTTGCCCTGCGGAAAGGTCTTGAGGTCAAATCGAGTGACGACGCCGAAGTTATTGGATCCACCCTTGAGCGCAAACCAGAGGTCCGAGTTTGTCTTGGCGTTGGCGTTGACAGCCGTGCCGTTGGCGAGGACGATTTCATAATTGACGACCTGATCGCAGACGAAACCGTAGCGAGGAGCGTGATAGGACAATCCGCCTCCGGTCACGAGCCCCCCGACGCCCACATCTGCGACTCGTCCACCAGCAACACCGAGTCCCACAGCATCAAGTGCTTGGTAGACAGCTGACCATCTGGCGCCTGCTCCGACCGAGACGACTGTCTCGGCGCGGTTCAAATCGACAGAGCTGATGGATGTCATGTCAATAGTTACGCCGTCATCGATGTTGGCGCTGCCGGCCCACGGAGTATGGCCAGCTCCACGAATAGCAAATTTGCAGCCGGCAACGATGCTTTTGCCCGCTTCTTGGTATTGTGACAGGACCTTGATGGCTTTGGAGACATCTTGAGTGTTTTGCGGACTCACGATACAGGAAGGTGTCACATCTTGTTCTTGCTGAGACCAATAGGTAGAGAGAGAGGAATTATACGCAGCTTGCTCAGGGAAGAGAACAGCTTTCCCAAGGACAGCCTCCAATTGATGGCACTAGAGCAACATCTCGTTAGCGTACAGCCAGTTGACTTCTTAAGGAGACAGGTGCAGTGAAAAGCACAGGGCACCAGAGAGCGGAAAATTGTATGTTGGAGGACTTACACAAGTTGTTTGAGCTCGACATTGGTGCTCAGACAGGGCTAAAAAGCACAGCAAAGTCGTCCATACACCGCTCAAATATTGAGGCATCATTTCGTAGAAGAAGAAGGTAATCCAACTCACACGAAGCGCGTCATGATGGAGTGCAGGGAGATCTAGGCGCGTCCAAGTCAGACAAAGTTGGGAAGATCACATTGTTGTAAAAGACAACACTTTCAATGACAAGCCGCGGACTAGATGAACTTCCTTACTCATTTCAACGATCCCAAGGCCGAAAGGATCAACCTCCAACTATCCCCACAAGTAGGGTTTCCTACTCACTTCAGCTGAAGGGTTCCGCCGTACTTAACCTGGCAAGGTTTCGCTGTATATTTTACGATCTGACTGCTCCATGACATCACGAAAGTCGCTTTGCAACCCCGGAGGCAAGAGCCTGCAGATCCGCCGAAAGGATACATAGCCGCCGGCAGCGCATGTCGAGAGTGCATTGTCGATCGTGCTACAAGGTCAATGCGGTTCTGATATGCGAAAACCGGTAGGGTGAGAATGAGTACCACAGGCCCCCAATAAGATCAGACGCGCTTCGTACATTGTAGACAGAGGAATACTCTACCATGGCGGCCATGCGCTTCCGCCTTTACCCAGCAATATTTGTGGTGGGAACGTGAATCTCACGACATTATGTTAGAAATTATCGATAGCCCGGTCACTCGAGGAACAGGACTCGAGAGACAGAAGATTTTTCTAGAAAGAAAAGGAGTCTATTCATCTCGCTGCCAGAGTTCCGTGGAGGCATCACCGAATTTCTGAGCGGTAAATACGAGATTCGATAGCGACGAAGAAAGCGACAGACAACAAAGCAAAGTACTGGACTGGATAGCCTAATCCTCAATCAATCATCTGAAGCGTTTTAAAAAAGTGAAAATTGTACTTTATAGATGAGATACCTCGCAGCGAACAGAATCGTTCGGATACTTCGACTTGACGGATCAGGTACTCGAAACTACGACTACCAGCTAAATCAAATCCTGAATTAGCTACTCGATACTACGATTGCTAGCCGAATCGAATACTGGATTAGGTAATCGTAATTACGACTGCTAGCCAAATCGTATACCCTGCAAATACATAAGAGGATGCCTTTTGTAGAGTACCAAGGTGCCAAGAAACCTAAGCTTCCAATCAATCGGTTCCGGTTCCGCGCGGGGACAGCCGTTACTCTAGCGTGACTTAACGTCATTTTCCCATCGAGGACCAACCAGCTCGACGAAAGATGACGGTCACTCCTTGATCTGTCATGTTCGGTATCTGGCTACCACCATGACAGAAGCACGAGATTTCGTGACCTCCCGCTTGCGCGCCCAAACCACCCCTATCCGGCCAACCCATATCGATCTCGAGTCGCAGCACCCCAACATCCAACACATCAGCTCACCCATACAGAAGCTGCCTAGCTCCCCAGGAGAATCGATCAAGCAGCGTATTCATCGATCAAGTACCGCCAAGACATATCAGCCTGAACGCCGTGGCCGTCTGTGGGCTCCTGGCCAGGAGCCGGGCATCGATCCAACCCAATCCCATGACGGACATGAATCTTCTACTGTACCCCTTCTCTTTGAAGAGTGCGAGATCAAGGTCGTCGACTTCTCTCTGGAATCCATCGAGGTGCACACTCTGGACAACAAGTCCTTGGCGGATTTCCTGGACGGCCCACGGCCAGATTGGGTATCCTGCCGATGGGTCAGTGTCAATGGATTGAGTTGGGATGTCATCAAACTGCTTGGAAACGACAAAGGGCTGCACAGACTAGCAATCGAAGATATGATGAACACCAACAACAGGACCAAGGCAGATTGGTATTCAGACCACATTTATAGTACGCCTTGAGCAGCATCAGCGGCAAAGCTAAGACTGATGAAATCTTGCCAGTGGACTTACCCTTACAAAAACTTATCCACTTGCATTCGTCTCCCGACTCCGACTGCGACTCTTCCGATTCGGACGACGAGCGAGCGAAGAATCCGAGAACAAGAAGAAAGCGAAGCTTCTGGTCGTGGTTAAGGCGCTCGAAAGCTGAACGCGGTAAGGACGAGCCACCAAAGCCAATGGATATGCCAGCTGATGTCCATGATCCAACGAACGGTTTTATTACGGCCCATGTGTCTCCTTCCACCAACTCGCGCGTCACGCAGTTACGGACACTGCAGAGGTACCATGGTGGGCCCAACGAAGAGCGGATACAGTTCATGGAGAATCACTCCGCGCTCGCATCGAAGAATCTTGGCGTTAGTGTTGAGCAGGTGTCAAGTATGTACAGCTTCATAAATTTCGAGCTCCAGTATTTCCGAGATCGAAAGGCTCTTTTCTTCTGCACATGAAACATTCACCGTGGTTCTACCATGAGACCAGCTCGTGGACTGGCTCCTCAGCTTCCCATATCCCACCATTGATGATGCACTGCAGTGGTCTGGTACTGATCGTGTTGGCAGTTTTCCTTACGGCGGACAACACAGTCCTTTCGTTCTTCGAGAGCTCGGCGGAAGACATCGAAACACCAATCCTATCGAGGCTGAACACTCCCGCGACCATCCTTCGACGCTCTCCGGATGCCTCCATGATGGTTCAGGTAATGCGCTACAGCATAAAACGAGAGTCAGGCTAAGCAATGACAGGCGATCATTGATGCCATAGTCGATCTTGCGATACCTGTGACGACGGCATATCAGGATGCGATTGGTGAGCTCGAGCTCGATGTTCTGACCGAGCCAGACATTAGACACACGACCGCTCTCTACGTCTTGACTTCGGAGATGTCGCAATTCAGGAGCGAAATTTCACCCATTGTGAATCTAGTCGGTTCCTTACGAGACCACAAGAGCGAGCCGATCGGCACTCCGGGCCTTAGTGGAAAGCCTGGGAAGATCAGCCCATCTGGCGTTGTCATAAGTAACACGACATCCACATACCTCAGCGACGTGGAAGACCATTGCGTTTTAATATCCGAAAGCCTTGATCAGATGAGGAGAGCGGCAGACAACATGATCGATCTTATCTTCAATTCACATAGTAAGCACTTTTCCAGGCTGGAAAGCAAAAGGCACAAGGCTGATTAGCTTCAGGTGCGGTTCAGAATGAGAGCATGAAGCAATTAACGCTAGTGACGATCCTATTCCTACCATTGACCTTCTTGACCGTATGTTTCGTCCGACGCGAAAGATAATGTAATGCTGACGGTGCAGGGCTATTTCGGAATGAATTTCGAGCGCTTTGCTGGCATTCGAGGAAGCGATACGTATTTCTGGAAGATCGCGATACCGATATGTTTTGCCGTCTCGATGTATCTCATGCGGGACCTCATCCGGCGATACATTATCAAGACCATGACCCGTAGGGGCATTACGAAATCCAGAAGAGCTCGGGGCGTCAGTAGTTCGAAACGCAAAGAGAAGCGGCGGTAGAGAGGCTGTCACGCTATTTACCTATATGTTGTTTACCTGGCTGGATACTTTTCGATCTGTTATTATATGATACCCCATTAGTATTCTCCTATGTCTTCCGTGGTCAAGATCAGACTTGCCGTGGTGCTGTCCGGAACGGCTAAAAGCCGGTATTTCGTCGAATGTAGTCCTCAAGCAACATCTACTTTCCCCATCCCACTGCTCCCAGACTGATGGCACCCATACAAGGAGAATCCCATCGGACTAAATTATCCTTCCCTAGATTCATTGCGGCGCTATTCTTGATCAAGTCTAAGGCCCTTGAGACTTCAATCCAGGGTAAAGGCATATCTAACTAAAGATCATGCGTGGCAGGCTTACAACGTGCATCTTCTTACAGATCATCTTGCAAATTTCCGCTCCTACATCAGAACCGGGCAACGTCCGGAACTTGATTTAAATGGCGCACAATACATCGATACCTTGGACTTCTGGAAAGATTCCTACCACCGGCTGCAAAATCAAGTGAGTGAACAGGAAGCACGAGTCTATGCGCTCGAACGGGAGTTGGACGTCTACAAGAACGCAAAGCCTCAGAATCAGTCTGAACAGAGCAAGAAGAAGCCTTCGCCGGTCACTGCCTGCGGTAAGAAGAAAAAGCGTGCAACTGTGACTGTCAATCACCCCGAGACCGAGGAACAGAACCCAATTGCGGGCCCAGTAAACACCGTCACCGACCCGCAAAACCCTCCAGGCTTCGACCTACGAGGTAGACTGTGCAAGACAAGAGAGAAAACCTGTAAACTGAAGGCTGACACTTGCAGACCCTCAACTTCCTGACGCCTTCTACGCCCTGCAGAAAAGTCTCTCAGTGCCGTCTACTGAGCCTCACATAACCGCCAGCATAATCATTTTCATCACTTCCACAATACGCTCTTGGGCGTGCAAAACAAACCACACACCGTCCCCACACGATGATGAAGCCGCAGCTTCAATGCAACCCAAACCAACCACCCCCCAAGCCGACACTACCACCACAGACCCATCAAAGAACGGAGAGGACAGCTTCAACCCAGCGACAGTACGCATCATCTTCCCCGTCATCCTGGTCGCCATCGACAAACTCAGCTCCAACCCCACGGCCCACCAATACCAGCAGCAATGCATCTACGCCATCATAAAGCTCCTCAAAGATATGCTCGACCAAATGTGCCATCTGGCCTCCTCAACGAGCCATCTCGATCCACAAACCACCAAACCTCCAACCAAGAGACCGCGACGCTCCGCCCGCGTAAGTGGTCGAAACCCACCTGCACCTGCTGCCATCAGGCATGAGCAACAAACTCCACCAATCCTAATACCATCGAATATTCCGCCGGACGAACACCGACACCTCACAAACCTCAGCGGCTTCCTCACGGCCGCCATCCAAGCGGTCCACTCCGACAGCAGCAGTGGTCCGCCCACCAATCAAACGATTCAAGAAGGCTGGATGTTTTTCCTACTCCAAAGAATCAGCGAGGTCCTGAAAACTTTCGTTTTCGGCGAGGACGATGA